>MU383149.1:77001-261092 GCA_022495125.1 Xylaria acuta | reverse complement strand
AACTTTTACTATATAAATATTTATAACTATTAATTACGTTAAAAAGTTACTAATAAAATATTTATAATAAAATATATATTTATTAATAAAATAATCGCTAATAAATTTATTATTTAACTAAAGCTTTATAAACTTTTTATTAAAATTAAAACTAAAATAAACTAATTATTTATATAAAATAAGCTTAAAAACTAGCTTATTAAAAAATTCTTTTTAAAAAAAACAAATTAATATTAATAGTATATATAGCTTTTATATTTATAAAGTTTATAAAAATAAGTTATAAATATTTAATATTTAAATAAAAAAAATTAAAAATTTATTATTTAAAGCTTAAAAAGCTAATAAATTTTTAAAATACAAAAAAATAAAACTTAAAAAGCGATTTTATTACTTATATAGCTAAAGCTTATATAAAACCGGCTTACTTTTTTTTTTTTTTTTTTTGCTTTAAAAAGTTTTAATAGCGTACGTACTATAGTACGTAAAATAGCAATATAAACAACAAAAGCATAAACAACTAAAATATTATATAAAATATAAAAAGCTTAACAAACATTAGCTAAACTAACACTTTATTAATATATTATTAATTAATAAAAAAAAACTTTTTATAGTTTTTAATAAAAATATTTATAAATATACTAAATATAATAAAAACTATTATTAGCTATTTTTTTATAAACGTTATATAAACAACTTTAAAAAGCGCTATATATATACTATAAACAAAGAGTTTTATAAGTTGCCTTAAATCTTATTACTTGTTTAAAGCAGCGCTTTTAACAAAAAGTTACTGTTTATATATATTTATAAAAGCTATAATAACAAAAGCAAAAACTATACTAAATTTATTAAACGTATATTTTAATAGCATTAAAAAAAAACTAATATAATTTAAATTACGTTTTTTAATAAATATATATAAGTAGTAAGTATATTAAACGTTAAGCTAAATATACTAAAAAAAATAGTTATAACGGCAGCAGCTTAAAAAGCCTATTGTTTAAGCGTAGCGAAAGCGCAAATAAAAGCAGCAATATTAATAAAAAGTTTTATACCAAACTTAACCTCGATAAGCTAGCCAACGGGCCGCTAGCAGCAAAAAAGCAAGTTAAAAAGCAGTAATAAGCGTAATAAAATATTATTATTTTTTAATAATAATAATAATAACAAGCTATAAAACTAATTAACACCAATTAATAAACGTACGCGCGTAAAAATAATATTTACTAAAAAAAAGCTATAATAATAGTTTTACTATTTAAGTTAGCAAGCTAGTTATATATAGCTAACTAAAATATAACACTATAAAATATTATATTATATTATTATATAGTAAATAATCTACTAATAAAGTTTAATATTTTAATTAAAACTATTTATAAATTAGTAAAAAAGTTTAATATATACGCGTAAAGTATGCAAGCAATTTTAAAAACTTATAACCTTAAAACTATTGTTATTAAAAAAAATAAAAAAAAAACTTTTTAAAAAAAACTATTAAAATTTATTGTATATATTTATTATATTTACTTATATTTATTTAGTTATATAATAACTTATAAGCTTTATAACCTATATAAATAGCTTTTATTTAAATATTATTACGTACTATAATATAATAATATAAAAAAAGTTATTAAAGTATTTTTTTTTAAAAAAGTATATTAGATTTAGCAGCATACTACGCGCTTTTTTTTTACTATTAAAAAAATCGCTTAATTAATTATATAAGCTAAATAGCGTAATGTAGTAGCTAGAATTAATAGCTTATAAGCTTTACATAAAACTTTCTATACAATAAAAGCTTTATAAAAACATAGTAGCGCGAGCAATATATAGAGCAAGGACACGCTTTATCACACATCATAAATCTAACAGATACGCCTGCATGCCTTTCGGGAAGCTTTATAAAAAACTATAACGCGGTCTTCCCCCGGCGATAAATAAAACAACAACAACAACAATAACATTGATTACTAATTAGGAATAGTAATAACCGCGAATGTGATATTTGGGGTTATGCGCATCGAACGAAGGAGCCGGTTCGCCTGGAGGGGACAGAAAGCACTACAGCCGAGCCATTGCCGCCCTGGCCTGCGCCCTTCTCTTAGCTGTTGACACGGTTTTTTCGGTACGAACAAGGAATATTCATCGGTACTGTTTTTTCACGGGTGAGAAAGCGTAATAGCGCTATCCTGCTACCGAAGACACCTCAACTATTAGGATGAACACACGGCTCGAATGCTACACGATGACTTCTCCCTCAGTACACTACTCATGTAGACAGAAGCTTCGTCTTTGAGAAATGGGCGAATTTGAAAGAGAAGGGTTTTGATATCCTCAGATAAGAAAACTAGTTCATACTTGACATTAGCTTTATCCGTTGCTGCTACAAAAACAACACCCACTGTAGGCTTCTCGGTCCCAAACACACCAGAGCTATATGTCTGACTACTAGTCGAGTTGAGTATTAAGATGATGTCCCATAAGGTGCTTAAGTCACGAAAACCGGACTAAAGTTGAATATGGTCGATGTGAGTGCAAGTATAGGCCACATCTGAAGCACAGTTCAAGCGGTTGAAGCAGAACCCGGGCATCTGGAGGAAATTATCGATTAATATGGTCTGGAGATGTAGTCTTTGAACTACCGCAGGCTGAGTCTCGGATAAGGGCACTTGAGACAAAATTGCGCCTTCGATAGTAGTGACTTTCCGGACGCCCTTGCAGAACTCGTAATAATTAGTCTACAACTCTAGAGAAAACTTGGTAGCTCGGTGAGAGCCCTGAATGATTTTTATTTCAGATTAAGAATCGTTCTTTCGCTTTTACCAAATCGTAGCATCTTTCCAAACCCATCGAAATCAATTGGGACGATTTTGGCCTCAAGTTGGGTTAGGCTGACAGGCCTGACAGTATGCACAGTCGCTTCGACACGGCATGGGAACCGAGCTTTTGAGATTGGAATGAAAAACTCCATACGGACCCATTTGTCACGGAGTAGAAACGACGCCGTTAATACTCCATGCGTACTAACGGTATATATAGGCCCTACACTTCCGCGATACCTCCCTTGATACGACCTATTTTAAACACAGAAAACCAAGCTAGAATTTCGGAAGTTGACTATATTAGTTGTGACGATTATTAACGATGAATAAAAGCTGAAAATAGTCATTTAATAATAATTGAAAGTCTTCGTATTCTGGCGTTCTATATTATCATCTAGCTTCTAATGAAATAACGCGTGCAACTCATACGATAGTCTACCGCCTTCAAGTAAATAGGTAAATAGTGCGTGATCTATGGCCTTAGATCAACTCCGCTCCTAGTTTGATCATACCGCCATTACAGTATCAAGTGAAAGTGACTCCTACGTGTCTACCTATGCAAGGCCTGCGACATGGACGATGGATGAACCACGCCATCCGGCTGACCTGGGCCACTGACAAGTAAACCCTCCTCGTTATTGAATTCGGTGAGCAGCATTAAATCAGACTACTACCTCATTACTTTATTGAATAAAGCTGCAGGCCACGTGGGAACTTGCGAAATATCAAGCCTTTGGAAGCTCTCAGGACAGTGTAGTAGTGCGCAAAGGGTTATACTAAGCTAGAGATGCAACTAGAATTTGCAAAAACTATCAAACATCTCTGGTTCTCAAACAATTGATGCTTTCGGCTAATACCAAACAGCCGGGTCATAGTACCACGGTATCCTTTATTGCCAATCACCAACTCACGTTTAAAACACTAAGCTGCAGCTATCTAATTATGAGTTTTCGGACAAAGCACTTATTTCGTGGATTTGTAAAACTATTTAAACGCTCTACACCTAGCTCCTTACCATAGTTCTTTTTCGTATCTCCTTTAATCAGCAACTACGAGACGAAGTCATCGATCTGGTATACATCCAAACATACAACCTTAGAAGTTTTATTAAATCTCCTTTACTCAAGTCAAATAATGTCATCACAGTATAGCAATAACACGCTCGAATGGTTCGGCGTTCTAATAAGCGGCGGCACAATTAAGGCCAAGTGCGCCATCTACAACTTACGGCTTTCTTTTTATGAGCCGCCAAATAACAAAGATGTCGAAGCGTTCACAAGTCTTCTTGTGGGCACGCTTTCGGCTACGATTACATAAAAACCTTGTTTCAAACGGACGACTCGACTAAGTGTCCGACTTGCGGCGTTTCTGCGAAGCATAGTGGTTGCGGCCACTTAGCAAAATTTCGTAAGATGCAGCAAGTGGATAAAAATCTGGATTTAAAAATGCCAGATCATGACGGACTGCCTTGTCGTTGCGATTATTGTGTATATCATAAACTTGGGAAATCGTCAAAACAATCATCTAATAGGACCCAGGCCGAAGCTTGCCGGCCCGTTGCCTCGAATCCCGGCGTGAGGCTATTCTCATAAGAGTTTATCTTCTAACTACCCTACTGGAACTTCATCTTCTTTCCCTCCCATTTCCACTTTTTTTTTTGAGAGAGAGATTTAATGAAATAAAATAAAGCTATATTTCCTCCTCTTTCTTAAACACACATACGAACGAAGAAAATGGAGAAAGCAAAACTCTTCTAATTAATCAAGCCGCATTAACATGGCGCTTATTAAACGAAATGTATGCTATTAAAACAAACCAATAATAACAAGACGAGTGTTCCTTAAGTAGTTGTAAAAATCGCAAAAGAATTGATAGATATGACACAGAACTCTTCCTATGGCCAGTCGTGATGAGTTACCAGATGGTTGTATATTGATTGATCGATTCTGCGATTAAAGAGATGTGACCCTAATGCTGGCTGTCGAGTAACAAGCATTACGTTAAAAAAGGCTCACCCTTCCCAAGGCCCGGGACCTACAAAGTGCAATTCTTCGCTGCTCAAGTTAATTTCAAACGTCTCGTTTGACTGCAGTCCAGCCTCGGCCAGAGCTTCCACCCTCGCTGGCACCGCTCCTTGGCTCACAGCTTTCAGAAAAGCGACGAAGTCCGAGTGCACATCGTCCACGGTGGGAAAGCCTGACTTGTTTATGATACTCTTCGCATAAGAGATCCCATAACGGTCCCAGCCCGCCACGCGACGGGCAAATTTATCGATAAAGTCATCAAATTGGTCATCCGGAATTGCGCGATTGATCCCTTTAACGCGAAACGGGTCAGCTAAGGAAATCTCCGGGGCTTTGGACGCCGAAAAACTTACACCCGTAAAGAGCAGCCGTATCAGCATCGAAGTCGTCGCCGCCGAGTACGACCTCCAGTGATCGACCGCGGCCGATTAGCTGAGGCAGCATGCGCAGTCCTCCACCTGCTGGGAACGCTCCTGAATATCAAGATTAAGTAAGCAAAACTCATTTATAACGCAGAGATAGCAATCATTGCTTACCGATGCCAACTTCAAACTGTCCAAGAATAGCCTTCTCCTTGCTGCCAAATCGTACGTCTAGGGCGGCCGCCAGCTCGGCGCCACCACCACGGGCTATGCCTCGGATCGCGGCGACAGTGAGCACCGGAAGATTTGCCAGGCGAGTAACATTACCCCAGTATGCTGGTCCAGTAAGATCAGGCGAGACAGGATTCAGAATATCGAAGTGGGCGACGAAGAAATGTTCCGCGCTGGAGTCAAAGACGACAACCTTAACCTCTGGGTCGCCGGCGATATTATCGACGAGGGAGAAGAAATCTTCGATGAAGGAGCCATCCATAAGATTAAACGGCGGGTTCGAAAATGTTGCTCGCCAATAAGATGGGGTTACTTTGGTGGTAATAATACTCGACCCAAGGACGGCGGCTATCGTCCAGGTGGCCAGAAAGATGAATGCGGAAGAATGCATGATGAATGCGATATCTGGTATAGATCTTTAGGTGCCTTTCAGTATCTGGTTGAACAGTAAAATTGAAAGTGCGAAAGCCTTGATCTTTATAGCTACTCCCTAGAGAGCCCATCCGAAGACAGTTTCAGTTGCTTGCCGAGACACCAATGCGGATGAAGTATTTGTAAGCTTAGATGGCTAAGAGCGTGAGGTCGACATGTAATTAACGAACAACTCAATAGTATCTCAGCTTCGGCATCCTAACGGAACCTCCGCTCCAGCGGTGAGATAATCCGGAGTTCAGGAGGAGCAAAAACAGCCTAGGTCTTACCTAAGTAGCATAAGCAACAAGGGTCAATAGTTACCTTGATGGAAGCTATTTACACTAAGCATGCGATTATCAAACTCTGTGATATATATTATAGCCTTGTAGCTAGCGTCGTCTTTCGCCAATATTACTCGGACAGCCTCAAGGACCAAGTATTCGTACAATATGAGGTTAACTTCACATATGGCGTGTTTCATGTCATTTATAAACTTCTCATATTCGAACTTGCCGTATTAACTGTTTACCACTATCGTTTAAATGTCAGATCACACAAGAATAATTACCCTGAGTCCGGTTTTCACTTAGGATACGAACTACTGAAATTGCAGGGTGGCCCTGCTAGAGGTAGCGAGCCCTGTCCAAGGACGTAGGCTGATCAACACTCATCCAAGGCCAGAAATAGTCACTAATATATGGGGTACTCCTTGATCGAACATAACTGTTAGTATACCTCCCCTGGGACAAATAACCTGTATGCACATAGCCAAGGGGAAGTCTACGAAGGTATTTAGACCTTCGCGCAACAACAAGAGTCTATGCATACCCCTGCACTTACGAGATCCCGACAGAAACGCAATAGGATTCAACAGGGAAGAAATAACAGAGCCAAGTAAGAGCTAAAGTAGTGAGTAACGGTAGCTAGCTTCTGAAGGTCTCCTTTTTTCCTGGCTCCTTGAGATCCGTCATCCTTATCCATGCAGAGCCAACCCGCCGTTGGCTATTACTACCTAAGTGCCACTCGAGATCTCCCGCCTTTCCGCACCATTTACACCGACGCATCGTCCTTTCGGTCCTGGTACGGGGATACCTCAGCAAGAATGGCACACGCAAAGTATATTATATCCGCGGAAGGCTCGTTACCATACTATATAGACGCCGGTGAAGCGTATAGTTAGTTAGCTACTCCCTCATCACCAGAACCGGTTCACATAATGAAGTATCTAGTGAAGAATAATGGGGCGAGGTTGAGGGATAGAATGAAGGTTATAGCGGTACGTACAGCAACATATGAGATCCGCGGCCCCCCGTGCCCACCAGGAGACCCATTAAGCCAAAGCAACTCGTTAGCTCGGAGTCCGCCCTTTGTAACGCTTAGACCAACTCTTCAGCATGCCTCTCATCTCAACGAGATCCTCAACCTGGGAATCGAATTCGCCCGGTTCTAGGTTGTCGCCGGCGAACTCCTCAACCGACTTGTCATCTAAGGCAGGGGAGATTGCTATCGGTCAAGGCAGTGCATAGGGAAAATACGTGACAGGACACATACTAAATAGTGTCAGTTAGGTTTATATCTGGCATACAATAATCTAATGCCATCAAGAGTTTATTCACATACCCTCTAATCCCTTTAGGGTATAAGGAAGACATGAGTAATCGCTCGTGTGGGGAGAGGTGTGGGTTGTGTGGATGCCGATGTAGCCACCTGCTTGCAAGAGACCACAATGGTAAGTATGTGTGTATGTATACGTCACGCGTGTGCATGCGATCGAACTCTTGAGTATAACATTACCTTCGGGCAAGACTTCCTTTTGCTTCAAAAGCAGCTCAAGTTGTACAGGGATAGAATCGTCATATCGTCGGCGTTACTAAGACCCGTAACAGCCCCATCCCCATAGGTCGCGTAGAGGTTGTAGGTGAGCGTGATGCGATGGCCAGATGTCACCTCGAGGACCTCGTGTAGGCAGTCGCTGTAGAATGCCCCCCCACTGAATAGCCGGTGCTTTCTTTTTGCTTTCTTCGCTGACACTCCAATCGAAGACGAAATCTTGTCTTAGATCTTACACCTTCAGCTATCTGCCCGTATACGCCACAAACAGGCATACGGCTAGAGAACCGAATTGGCCGACGGAGCGTGGTGTGTCGACATGCGCGCTGAAGTGACCTGATGGACCCGAATAAACCTAGTTCAATGTCGTCAGTCAGCCCCCCCTATCTAGAAATAGGGAGGGAGGGGTAGAGGGCCACGACGCAACGACACCGCACAACTCACATTCCGTTTATAGAGTTCGGCCCCAAACTCCTCGTTTCACTGCGGGATCGTGGCGCGGCCGACCTGGAGGTTCGGGAGAAGCATCTGGGCCACGGCGTCCACGATAGCTAGTTCGTACGGGCTGAAGGTGGAGGCGAAACGCGAGGTGTCCAGCTTGGACGCCTTCCGGTAGGATTAATCGCACACGTTTTCGCCCTTCAAGCCAAACGCGGCCGGCTGAATGTCACGCAAAAGTCCTTCGAGAATCTCCTGATATCCATCTCCAAGTGGCAAGGCCAGCTTGCATCGGGAAGCGGGAGTAGAGGGGTTCTCAGGGTCCCAGCGAAGAGTGATAGGCGAGGAGGGTAGTGTTCGAACAGGCCGTGAGCTGCCGGTTGAATCTGGATCTGAACCCGACGGGGGCACGCCAGGAGCACCCGTGGGAGACGGGCTACCTAGAGTTGTTTAGACAGCAATTAGAATGCTCCCACCACAGGCGAAGACAAATTCGTGGGGAGCAGAAGAAAATGAATATCGAAACTGATCGAGTAACGCAGAAGTTGATGGGTCCATATCCGCTACTACCAAAGTTTTCTGTGCCATGATCTGAGGTATTATTGTAGTTCCGTCTGACCTAGAGGGTTGTGTAACAAGGGCTTGGAAGGAAGACCTCAATGCCGTTTTGGCCTAAGTGGGAAATCTACAGCTTATATGTCCGAATACCTTCGATTCGCTCTACCTATCTCCGGCCCGTACATCTATTTCGCTCGTGTATAACTGTCTCAGGAGGTTTTAGGAGATCAGTAGAATATAAGGGAGTTGAGATCCAAGTGCTCGTATGATTATGTTCATGACCTGGTCTCAAGTATGTGTGACATTGTGTCAGCGAATAGACGAGGAAGAGAAGATTCTCAAGGCCGCTTCAACGTACAGAATTCTCTCGGTGTTGACACGGTGCGCTTTCTACCGTATAATGTGCCCTATCGCGATCCCGGCAGGGTGGTAACGCTGCTTGAAACTCTTCAGCGCATACTTGGCCAATCGCCCATCAGAGATGATATACGTGAAACAGCTATACCAAAATTTATGTGGTTGACCTGTTCAATAAGCATTGGCACCAACATGCTATCATGATCTGGTCCATAAACATCCGTAATTACCGGCGAACACGTTAACATTGGATTTACGACAGTACCAATACTGCGTCTGACGGTGACGGCACGATCCCAATCTGACGGACGTGGATCCAGAGGACACCGAAGTGTATTGTCCGAACAAGTCTAATTTAGGATGGTATTACAAAGGCTCACACTTTTACACAGATCTTTACTTAGATACTCCTGGATGAAACGGAGGCTGTATGGCCGTACCGATTCCGCTTACTTGATTATATATGAATGAGGTGGGAAGACCTGCTTATATACATGACGAGATGCCTTGTGCCCTTGTACAGTACACGTGTTGACTCATTGATCTAGTACACCTTCAACACTCCTCGCCGCAAACGGCCCAAGCAATTGATCATTGGGTGCTGCCCCAGTTGGGGGAGTTGGGGGAAGCCGTAATAGAGATCTGCATCAAGCCACGACCCCCGAGCCCCTTATCGGGTTTTTGCGAAGCACCGCGTCGGCATACAACTTCCTCCGGCATCGAAGACTACTTTCCGACTAATCCGGTCGCCCAGTAAAGTGAATATCTTAGATATGCGCCACCATCGGAATAGCGAACTCTGAAAAAAGAATGCGAAGCTCTGTCTTTGGTTAGACAAATATTGTTCGCAGAAATCTGTCGGCTTGTGAAGATAGTCGGTTTGGTCCTTGCTGCCGATATAAACAACCTCATCTCCCAAGTCTAGTACGCCATTGCGACGTAACCTCAGGGCCAAACCCTCCTCTGTGAAGGGGCCCTCGAAATTATCCCACACCCTTCGGATCTGTTCATGATCTGCGGCTTAGGGGCTATTATCCAGGCCACGCGAGATTGCCAAGAGAGCCGACATATCCCACCCGCGCCCCCCCCATATCTCTGGAATTAAGCAGCACGCATCCTGAGTCTTGCTAGTTAGATGGTCCATGATTATGTGGACGGGTTTGTCCGTTTGTGGATTCTTCGGAGCGTTCAAATCTGATGGATGTTGACTCCGAAGGTTTTAGTTTCCTGGACCAAAAAAGTTCGAACGATCAGCTTAACCAGACTTGTCTGTTCGGGAGACATGTCAACGTAATGAGATACATCATATAGTAAGTGTAGTAATATGTGTTGGGAGAATATTGTTCTCACGTAAAGGGGAACGGAGGCCACCAGTGACAATCCATGTACTACATCGAGGACGTGGTGAAGCACGCCAAACAGGGGCATATTGCATGGCACCTTCGCGGGGTGAACGTAAGGCTTCTCTTGGTTGCGGTTCGGGTCACAATTCTGCTAAATATTGAATTGTTAGCGCTGATGAGCCATGACTTGTCAAGGACCGTATGTCTCTTACTATTCATAACATTTGTATGCAATACGGCGACCCACGCCATCCAGTTGAACGAACAATTCCCTCGCTGACGCCAAGTACGGTTTGTGATCCAAAGCTACCTAGACTCAATTCTCGTCGGTCCACAATGGGGCTAACTTTTGGAGTGGTTCCCTATCACATATGTAATATTGGGACCGGGTTATTGCTTGTCGTCTTTCCCTCCTTGGGACCCTCGGCATGACCTATTATTGCTTCCTTAGTTCATAGGCATACGGAGACGTGGTCGCTGGACGAGATCGTTCCCCGGGAATCGGGCCTGATCACACTTCGAGGCGCCTGGGCAGCATCCGCAAGCGTCATCTCCGTAATTGAGCTACAGAAGAACATCCCCAATGTTTGGGGATATTGGATCATCAGGCTGATGTTAAGCTAGTATGTTATACCAGCAAGGATTGCGCATATAGCGATACCGCTATCGCTCGAGGATCATGGAGGCATGTCACTTTTTCACGCTTTCGTATTGTTTGCTACCAACAATTCAGATTGCCCAACCCCATCATATCTTTTGCGATGGCCTTCATATAACGGCTACCCCTTGAAGCGTCGCATAGTCCGCTTTACATGTATGCGTCTCAAATGGGATGGTATTGCAATCAACATTCACCTCAGACATTCCGAAGAAGGTGGTACTATGATTCATTAATCAGCCTTCTTCACTTGCGCTCAAGTTTATGCCTAGGGAACTAGAACATACGAGCCACTATCACCACAGTTGAGTACTTGTATGACGCTCATATAGAGTGTACCTATTCCAAGCTGGATGTCGATTACAGTCGAGTTGTCACTCTGTGTGCCGGTGATTGTGCATCGATAGTTCGAGTGCAGGGGGCACGTGAGTGATTCAGTTTGGTTGGTCAAGTTGTATGTGAAGACGAAACCTGCTGTGCCGGTTTCGCCGACCTCGTCGCGGGTTGTGATATCGAGGTTTCGAAGGGCCCAACTTGGGGGCTGGCCGCAAGCTTCTAGGGGTGCTGACATGCCAAGACTGACGAACGTCATGGCCAGAAAAGGCCGTACTATTGGCAACATAGTATGGAGGCGAAATTGAGAGGCCTAGGTATATTGAACCGAGGGGGCGTATCCTGCGACGATGAAAACAAGACTGTTGTCGTTTTATATGATGCACCTAGAAGATGTGGTGAATCGACGGATTTCTAGAAATAAATATCGAAGGTACCGATAACCAAACCAAATGAGCCATGGTAATTGGCATATGTCAACTTAGCCTAATAGGGGTGGGTAATACCTTCAGCGTAACTCCATGTCGGTAGTTGTATTATAAGAAAATGGATTTAAATCATTACATAATGCTAGCTATAATACATTGTTTAAGGAAACGATTTGTTAATGTAAATCATAAATATAAATAGTATAATAATAACGATAATAAAAAATAATTAGCAAATAATAAAAATCAAAAAAGAAATTATTATATTGGTACATAATAACATAGTTTTAATAAAATTCTAACGCTCTATGCAACCGTTCCTCCCTGATTCCTAATTGACAGGTCTACAGATAATGCTGCTAAGCTGTATTGTAAAGAGCTGCCGAACAGTGCCCTACATAGGAATCGCCTACGTTAGCAATACCCGGGTTGGTAAGATCATTGAGGCTCATGTTAGCAGAGAGGGGGTTTTCCTGGACATTCTTGGCTCTCTTATGTCATCAAGTTGGCCAGCAAATAGAGAAGACGAATGAGGGGGAGGCTGAATGCACAGTAGGCCAACGTTTGGCTGCAGTCTTTGGGGTGAGGTTGTAGTACGCGCGCGAGACCCCTGTTCTGAGATCTATAGAGGTGCATACAATGAATTATTATTGGTTATTGCTCTTGGTTGACAAAGAAGCCTTTCCTACAGTTTAAGTGCTGCCTGTAATTGGCTGTTCGCTTCGGATTTCTCCTTTCTACAACACACTTCTCGAGGCAAGTTCGCAGTGAGTAAGAGTCAAAATTTGTCAGAGGTTTCATCACAGAGTGATTGGGAGGACCTGTTACGATCAGAATGAAGGGTAGAAGGTAGGTAGAAGGGGGTAGGAAAGCGATCAATTGAATCCTGGGCTTCCCAATTACCGGGGGACCTCTATATAACCGACTGACTATTATACCACTCTACAAGGTGGTAGGATATAGTCTCCTGACAAAGTTACCCACTCACTACCCCTTACTAGCTATAGCTGAAAGTCAAAGACAGCAATGCTATAGGTTTATCAGGGCTACAAGTTCTGCAGTCACTTACTTCTAGTTTGGGCAGGTATAGGCTTTCTTACAAGGCGTTATCGTACCGAAAGATCGTTTATCTCAAGCCTTAACGCGTAAGCAAGCCTATCGTGGCTTGTCACACAGACCCAATGGGCTGGATCCGATATCATGTATATAATCATATGAGCGGGAGACCGCGTTAAGGCTTCTACCCGCGATTGAGGCTTCTATCCGCGTTTGCCTGATCAAACATATGACCTGGCCGAGACCTAACGGGTCGGCGATTCCGGTCGGCAATTGTTCGCGAAGGTCGGTAACTATACGCGAGGCTATTCAGACATAAAAGACCCTGGGTCTCCCACTGGCTGGAAAGGGGGACAAGACCTTCATGGCTCCCCTTGACGCCCTAGATGATTATTACAATTTGAAGACTATTCCAAGCCCTTGATTCCAAGCCCTTGTTACACCGGCCGGTGTAAAAGTACAACACTAGTTGGTCTCGGTGGGCCAGGTCTGCATAATGTTGAAGCGAGGAAGGGCCCTTGAGGGGTATCCTACTCTAATAACACACGCTATGCTATAATAGTCGGTTTTTTCTACTCGTTGGGTTCGGGAAAGCAAATCCTAGCGAGCCAGCGTCAAAACCCCGGCACTCGCTATGTATACGTGGTGGGCCGTTGGTCAGCGTGCCAAGAAGCAGGTGTGATCATCCTCACAACATTTAAGAGCAAGGATATAGATAGGAAGGACTAGGTTCTGAAGGTCTATATAACGGCCTAGAGGACCCCAATCACTGTATCTAGCTTATGAAGGCAGGCTCGTGTTAATTCAAATTCCGTAATCCCGCTGCTTCTAGGGCACTGGAAGCCTGCTTCACCATATCCTCCACACCTCCGTCAGAGGGCTGCCATCTCGCTACTTCGTAATCCAATGGCAATACTCTGAGATCTTACCCAGCGTTTACTAAAACCCATTCAAGAGTCAAGAAAAATTCATTGATATTTATGGCTAGTTGCCGTGAGATATTGACTATTTTAACCGCTAGCTAGGAATATAAATCTTCATAACTCCTTTTTATCTTCGCTATATCACACTCGAACTTGGCACGAGGGATTTGAACGATTAGAATATCACACCTCAAGCCATTTGTCTAGCTATGGTGACCCCGAAAGCCAACCCGGAAAGCGCGATTGAGCTTCCGTCTCCAAAGTCGGACTGCTCTGTCTCGTCTCAGCTGCCTGAGACTCAGTTAAAGCTCGAGCTAGATATAACTACGGCCATTCAGACAGTGCAACAGCCGGGGAATGAGCAGGAGAAAAGACGCTGTGTCCGAGTGCCGGATCTATTTTCTTCTATTATGGCTGCGAAACCAGTCGTGAATTCGAATTACTTCCAAGTCAAACCAGAAGGCGATAGATGGATCGGACAGTAAGGAGCGCCTTGCACTCAATGTAACAGGGGATAGCTGACATTTTTCAAGGATCATGAATATGGACGAGAAGGCAAGCGATAGGAACACGCGTGCTGACCTATGTTACATGGCTTCGATCTGGTCACCCACGAGTAACGAGGAGGCACTCCGAATGATGCTTGACTGGAATCACTGGGTGAGTTCCCGCATTCCTGTCGCAGTACTATATAAGCAGCCGCAGACAGTCAAGTGTCCGACTTGATAACATTCTCCTTTTGCTACTTGCATCAGTAGTGTACCAGTATAGCGTTGCGGTTCTGTTCCGTGGCAATCCCAACCATCAATGATGTTCTAATCTAGTTTCTTTTTTATGGTAATCACTGATGAACAAGCCTCAGGTAATTCTCTTTGACGATCGTAAGTCGAATAGTTAATATTACCTTTGGCTTTGCTGATATCCGCCTAGAATTTGATGAGGGACACCTCAAGAACGATCTCGTGGCAGCACAAGCAGAAATAGACGCAACAATGGCCATTATGACAGACGATGCACCTTTGATTAAACCTAGTGAGAATCCAATTAGATACGTCTTTCAAACCTGCTGGCAACGACTGAAGAGGAGAGCGTCTCTAGGTAAAGTCCTCCAACGTCGTGAAAGTGATGGGAATCATCATGGCTGAATAGGAAATAGAGCTTCAACAACGGTTTAGAGAACAGCACCGACGATACTTTGAGCAATTGGCGGCGCAGGTCCAGAGAGCGGCGTCCGGAGAGGTTTTGATGACTGACGTGGACACCTATATGGAGATGCGCAGGGGAACGATTGGGGTCTACCCTGCCATTGCTTTGAGCGAATATGGCCATGAGATCAAACTTCCAGAACACATTTTCTCACATAGCTCTCTCCAAGAGTGTATGCGCGTATCTACAGATCTCGTACTGCTGTCAGTACACGTGAGCCTCGGCCTCCTTATCGTGTATCGCTAACGATATCACCTCTAGAGTGAATGACCTACTGTCCTATAGGAAAGATTTGGTTAGTCATAACGATGGTACAATGTATCATAGTTTCATGGTCACCGTAAAAGTCATTGCACACTAATGTTACTTCCAGGAGTTGGGTTTCAACTACAACTTAATCTCAATTCCCCAGCAGAACGGCCTGTCTATTCAGCACTCTATTGATCAGATTGGGGCCATGATGACAGATTGTTACAGGCGCTGGTACATGGCGCTGGTAGAACTACCGTCGTACGGTCAGGAGATAGACAGTGAGGTGCTCAAGTTTGTGGATGTTTGCCGTTTCGTTGCCCTGGGGAAACTGCATTGGAGGTAAGATGTTTAAGAGGCCCTTACGATCCGGAGATGATTCTAACGCAATACAAGCTTCAAATCCGGGCGGTACCTAGGTAATGAGGGCTACGGGGTGTACAAAACAAAGATTCTGCCTCTATTTCGTGAATAGGGTATACCTTGCTGCGTATCGCGGGTATAGGTGTCACACGGCAAGGACCGCCAGGACCTGGCAAGGCCTGTCAAGCCATATGTCTCAGCCTCGAGTCAGCTATTGGCCAGCAACTATCGCAGCCTCTGCAATGAAGCCCAGGATCGGAGCCCCGACGAGAGGGGTAATGGAAAATCTCTGCAAAACCCTGTGTATAAATAGGAGGGCAGGAGCGAGGTTACATTGGGGATCAGAAAAGGAAACATAGACTCCTTGAGACCCAAAGAGAATTATTAGTTGAATATGAGCCCTGTTCCAAGCCCTTGAGACCAAGCCCTTGTCACAATAGGTCAGGAGCGATACATAGCGGTAAAGATGCCGCTCCTAGGTTAGTGCAATTTATGTAGAGAGGTTAGAGGACCTATAATATTAGAAACAAAAAGAATTGCCATATTGCAGCCTCTCTGATAGACGTTTCAATGTGGTTTATAATTATGTTTCTTGTGTGCCTCCATCGCCTCCGTGAGCTTGAGGGTTGAGTCGTGGCTACCAAACGCCTCCCCGCCGCCGCCACGGGCAAGAAGGTTAAGTTTTCTACCGCCATCGTGTAATTTTTAATTTGGCTGCGATGGCGTGAGTATTTGAGGGGCTGACGCTGTGTTCCGGATTAAAGTCGTCTGGATTATATGTTTTCAGCGTCCTCTGGGTGGCGTCCGTTTGATACGGAATCTCATCGTCATCTCTGGATGCTCACTCATCCCTCCGTACCTATTCTACAGCCCGAGGACTGCCGCTTTCGGTGCCGTCACATCCCAAAGTCACGTATTGTTCGGAGAGAAGAACGCAGAAAGTTGGTCCTCTCTTCGAAGGGCAGTGAACTAAGACAGATGGGGCGCGTTCCACTGATATTGATCTGGATCTGGCCGTTGACCACGACAACATCGCGTGCCTCTTTGTTATCGCCGTTTGTCCCGGAGAAAAACGACGCCGTTAATCTCCGTGGAGTATTAACGGTATATATAGGCCCCACACCTCCGCGACACCGTTCTTGTTGTTGCCGTTGTTGTTGTGGTCATCGTCGTCGACGAAGCCACGGAGCGGCCACATGACGGTCGCCAGAAACCCAACCCCACTGCTACGCTGACTGTCAATTACTCCATTCTCATATTCGACCGAACCAAGCACAGCTCCGAGCCGAACAGTTAGCCCCGGGGGGAGGGTGAGTGAGTACTCGGAGAAGTTCGAGTAGCCCATTCCCATGGTCCCTCTTTAGGTCTCGCTTTCGCCAGGCTTCCCCGGATTTCGCGAGTGCTTCTGCGCGGTTTATTATGTCGATAGGCCACTCCAACGGTGGCAACGGTGAATCGTGTGGCTGCAGCCCTGCGCGCTTCAGCGGGGAAACCATGCGCTTAACGACGCGTTTAACAAATTTAACGAACGACTTCAGGTTGTCTGATATACTTCTGTGCTTCCCTTAGTATATGAGGAATATATATAAGGATAGATGATGTTGTGTAGCGAGTCGGTATTAATAAGCCGCCGAGCGCGTTTAAGGGGGCGGACAGCAAGTTTTTAAGAGGAACGACATGCCATTTTCGCAGACGCAGCCATACACCAAGGCCAGCTATCTCCAGGGTTAGTATGCCTTTAAGTGCTTTGACCGAGGGCTGAGGTGGTGTCCACGTACATAATCACACTTATTGATCTGGTAACCTCCCGGTGGAACTTGTTGTATCTAGGACAGCTCTCCATCATTGCATCGGCCATCGACATTCGCTGTATGCATACTGTAGACGGCGTCGTTTTACTCCGTGACAGGTAGGTAATGCGTTTTTGTCCGTGTATGCTCCAATAAGGGAGCGGCAATGCAAGCTCAAAAAAGCTACATATTAGACCACGGAAGCAATCAAAGCCTCAAGGAAAATTTCGAAGCCATTCTGCAGCTCATTGCGGAACCTTGGCTGGGGAAGCAGATCCCGATGCGTTTGCCAGAGAGGTCGTCGAAGGCGTAGTATACCTCGCGGGCCGTGGCAACCGGTCAGCGACACTAGAGAATCGGTAAGACTTGGGTATCCTACAGCCACCGAAGCCAGAGCCAGTGTCGAAACCTTTAGGTACGGGTGTGCTGAGCATGGCGTGCAGGATCTCAACCTCCAGCTTGTCAAAATATGGTTCACCGAGACCGCTGGATGCGTTCTGGCTACACAAGCAGCAGTGCCACCCGTGCTGTCGTAAGCGTCCCAGAACTTAACGATACATTCTTCCATCCTTTTTGAAGCCCGGTCGTCCGGAAGCACCACGCAGGAAGATAGTTGTCGGCAGCGCACTGGGCTTGCCAGTCTCCTTGGTTCAGATTCTGTCTTTTGCTCCGTATAGATAAAGAAACATTGAGAACTGCTGCATCCTCCAGCGTCCACAGTTCTCCGTTCTCGGCGAAAGGTAGCGAGGCATGACCAGCATCTTCGAATATAGCCACATCATTTCAAGCATAGAACGGTGCGTGGTCGTTGTCGGCTGGTGTCACAATTCTCACTGCTGGTATGTCCAGTATTGACTATTGTTATTGCAGCCCGGCATGCAGTCGGGATCCCAAATCGCGCCATCTCGAGTCGTAAAGTACAAAGTGGTATACTGCAAGTCTGATGAAAGTCATCGCGGAAATATATACCGTTATTGCTAACTTGGCAATACTGTCAGTTCGATGTAACGAAATAAGATGATAGTCATTATTGGGAAGCCTGCTAAGTCTTCGGTTCACCTCCTCTAGTCGACGGGACTGGTCTTGCAGTTCCCCGGTCAAAGACTGTATTGAGGATCCTAGTTCCTCTATGTACGCCGTCATTTCGTTGAACAGGAGCCACATCGGTGAGGATGAGGTCGTTTGTATTAGAAGCCATAGCTGCTGGTAGTGATCTAAGAGCTCACACACACAGGTGTTAGCGAGTATCTCAAAGACTATAGGGGACGGTGCTAGCAAGGAGGGTATATGGCGAGACTGATAACAGTCGGGGACTAAAGAAGACGAACTCACCTTGTAGACGATGAGTGGACGAGTATGGACCAACCCAAACACCAAAGACCAGTAGGGGTCTAAGAGACCACAGAAAGGCGTCTAAGAGACCACAGAAAGGCGTCTAAGAGACCACAGAAAGGCGTCTAAGAGACCACAGAAAGGCGTCAACAGGGCGTTAAGGAGACAAGAAGATGAGCTTACCTTGTAGATGATGAGGCAGAGGTCAAGGCCACATTCGGAAGAGTGGCAGAACCCGTGCGGGATGTTATTCCATCTCTCCTGAAACGGTAGATGTGAAGTTCCACGAGGCAGCACAAGAGACGTGGGAACGATCGGTCAAATTAATGATAAGTTGCCATTTGAAGACCGCATCGAGCAGTTCGGCGAACGACTGTGAAGTTCCAACTGGGTATAAACAACCACGTTTCAGCTCTCTTCGGAGAGCCGAAGAGCGGTTTTCTCTCTTGGGAATTGTACGTGCATAGGATAGTCATCCCCCGTTTCACTGGAGAACTCTTTGACTGATTTATCCGAATCGATGGATTCCTCAATTGTTTCCGGACGAAGGTGGTCTCGTAACTGGACGACAATACTTATGGAAATTTGTGTTGGGACTGAACAACGTCATCAGAGAGGCACGTCGAGACATGTCATCGAGCTTATAGTCCTCTCTGTTAGTTCCGAAGTTCTCTTTAGCGGTGTCGTGGCACTGTAGGACAGCGAATAACATTCCATGCACAGGCGTGTGTTATGGGACTCTTCATGCAGAAACGAGTGTTCAAGACATACCTGAGGCCTTGTGCCAGAATAAGAGGCCGTAACAGGCGGAACTCAATCATGTTGTTTGCAAGGCGTTTCAGAGAGCCCTCTGAAGTGCCAGAATCTTTGCCAGCGTGTCCGGATTTCCGGTTAGTAGCCCCAAAGGCTTGTTAAAGTAGGGGTTCAATTCAGGAATGCGAAGTGAGGAAGATAGTGAAGTTGAGAGGAAAAGATATGAGAAAAGGATAGAGAGGTTGGGTCAGAATATATTGAAGAGAAGATATTGAGGAGGAGATGTGGAAGAAAAGATATAGGAGAGAAGAGAGAAGAATCAGAGGAGAGGGAGAGTAAATAAATAAATAGGGAGAGCATGTAAGCACGGCCGCTACTCAAACTCAAATATCTCGGCCTCAAGAATAATGGCAAGCGTAAGTGCTGCAAACAAGGCACGCAACCCCTGAACCTGTTGGAAAGCAATATCACGACTTCTCCATGACCATCTTGAACACTATACCTGCCGGCTTCTATTTACGCTATGGGCAGGCGGGTAGTGCTGAGTTGTATAGAGTTGAACTTTACGCTAGAAACCTTGTATCTATAGAAGGCGGGA
This sequence comes from Xylaria acuta, assembly GCA_022495125.1. Classification (NCBI taxonomy): domain Eukaryota; kingdom Fungi; phylum Ascomycota; class Sordariomycetes; order Xylariales; family Xylariaceae; genus Xylaria; species Xylaria acuta. The sequence continues at coordinate 241,012 of MU383149.1, read as the reverse complement.
TTCATGAAGCTAGCCAGAGTTCTTAACCATCCCTCTCATTTTCATAAAACAAGTGCAGTTGACCCGACGCCTACAGAGAGGCAGGAAATGGTGACTTATTCAGTCGTGAACTTTAAGCCGCGAACCCTGCTCAATGGCAGGCGGGATTCATCAAGTCAGGTTATCGCAATTGAGTTCTGAATCATTCATGCATCCCACTTTCGAAAATATGTGTAACTACCTTAAGGTAATCTGACATGGTCAGCCTCTCCTAGTAAATCGGCCTATCAAGGGAGTTGGTGTTCATACCAAGCCAGAACAAAGAGAGCATTCTACTTCCGCAAACGTAGACACATAGTCAATTATGCAGAAAGAATGCCCGCGGAAAAGCCGTCAAACCAGTATAGTAACCAGAGTTAGGTAGTTATCATTCCCTTCTACTTAGCCGCAACTAGTGGGGGAAATATGTAGTTCACTACTACAAACCCTCAACACCTACAACTCTACGTCACTTAACATGTGGACAAGACCTCAATGCTCTCACTTCACGACCAGGCGCCGGGAGATACCCGCCCATACACAATGAGCTACTACCCAGAATATGACGGTGGGCCGTTCCGCACCCACATGCGCGAATTCCAACCAGACCCCGCATACAGAGCATCCGCGAGAAAGACGCTATTAGCGAGACGCCAGCGCAATAAGCGGCAAAGAGCGCTCTTCTTCGCCGTGCTACTCGGCGCCTTCATATCATGGGCCGTCAGAAACCTACATCCCAGTCTCCCGGACCCCCCTCCACTGCTGCTCGAAGGGGAAACACATGCGATCCCGCCGCGTGCGATAGACACTACCTCGCGAATGAACCCCTTCTGGCGCGATTACAGACATCTCGTGACGGCGGTCGAGGACTACGACGACTGGTTCGCGGACGCGGACGCCGCGACGCGCGCGATCGGCACCATGTGGGCGCGGGTCCTGGCCCCCGACGAGGAATGGCACGCCCATTACCAGGGCCTCATCTCGGCGCGGGCGAAACGGCTGGACCTCGCGCACGCGCACTGGAGGGAGTTCCTCGCCAACCGCGAGCGAGTGGTAATGGAACTGGTGGGCTCCGCCGGGGCGTTGTGGCGCGTGTACGTCGACGGGCGACCGGTAGACGACGCCGAAGCGGGGGAGCTGAATAAACGCTGGGGAGCCGTGTTACCGCTCGGTCCCGATACGACGGACGGTATGGATATAGAGTTTCTGGCTCATAAGAAGGCGGAAAGGAAGAAAAGGGAGGAGGAGCAGGAGGGGGGAAACGGGACGTCGTCGCTTCAGGACGAGGAGGAGCAGGGCTTCGCGGCGCTGAGGTTCTCGGCGCGCCGCATCACGGAGGAACTGGTCCGCACGCACGCCAAGCTGTTCAGAGACCTGGACGCGGCGCACGCGCACGTGCGAGAGGCCGAGAACGCAGACAGGGAGCTGAAGGATCTCGTCGGCCAGATGACCCGGGGTTGGTTCGACAAGGGATTCCGGACCTCGCAGATGACTATATCCGTCGGCCAGCTGAAGCGGCGCATGGAGAAGCTGCGAGCGAAGCGCGAAAACATGGTGATTGGGCTGGAGTGGTTACAGATACAGTTCCCCGAGGACATCGAGAGCGCGCCCGAGAAGATAACGGACCAGACCGCGTGGTTGGAGAGCGCGAAGGAACTCTTGCACGAGTGGGCCGCGGCGTTACTGGACGTGCAGGAAGGGGTGCTCTTCCTGCTCAGACGGAGGGAACTTCCGCGTGAGCACCGCCTGACTGCTTATTACGTGGCCATTTGGGAGGCGTGGCTGAGTCGAAATTGCGGCGGAACGTCATGCTATAATGCGCCGGGTGTGATGGCGAATGTGAAGAACTCTGTGCACTGGGGGAAACCCGTAGCTAACGTAGCCCAAGATGAGGCGGATTGGATCAAAAGTCTGGGAGGAGATGGGATGCCTAGGGTTTGGAGGGGGGTATACGACAAGGCTTGTTGTCAGGCATCAATACTTAGGGATCGGATTCAACACGGCTCGAACCAACCATCTGCAGGTAGCCGTTGAATACTAAAGCTTCAGGTTGGAACCCTATGTAGCGCACTATTGGAACTCGTGATTTGGCACAAGTGAATTTTATGTTTTCTTGTTCATTATTACTGATGGATATCCTTCATGTCCTTGACTAATCGCGTTGGTGTTTAGCATTGCCTGCCGTTATGATTCTCAACATACCGTAGCCTGTTGAAGGCCCCCATGGTCTCCCCCACCGACAACACGCAACACATGAACAATTAGGTGACGACTGCGCATCCTCCCACATTCATTCCTCGCGTCCATTTCTCGGCATTCGGACAGCTTCGACGCCGTTATTACTACCGCAGACTTCTAGTTGCAACGAAGCCTCATAAAGATCTCTGATGCTATAGAATGCGCCGATCCGGATCAACTCGTGGCCAGGTCCTTTTAGTCTGACCATAACCGCCAGTCCCGAGTGATGAGCTAGTGCGCCTTCAATATCCTGCACGGCCGCAACCTCGGGAACGAGTGCAAAAGAGTAGGCTGGATACGGGACGGGACGGGATCCATGGCAAGTTGTGCTGTGGTCGACCACGGCGAAACGGTAATGATGACTGGAATAAGGATGCACGTAGATTTGGTTCAACTGCTGTGGGGTTTCCTGGGCTTGGGCCTGTGAAACGCGCGGATTGGCGTCATGCTCATCGCGATGAGAGCTGCGCGTTGGTGGACGGGGTGTCTGTGAGCGACGGTAGGCGTAGGGCTGCTCTATGTTGAGTGCCGGTGAGTCTGCATGAGGCGGGTTTGGATATGGATGGGCCATTGCTCGGGACCTGCGATGTGTCTGTCTGCCCCGTTCCGTATTCCTCGCGGGATTATCGCCCGGTCGAGCTTCAAACCGGATGATGGAGGTCTTCTCCTCGCGCTTCTTGGCTCTCCTTCGGTGGTGCTTTTCTCTGGTATGGCGAGGTTTGCGCACACAGAAAAAGTCCATTACCCAGAGACGTGAGGTAGAATATGATATAGCATCGTGGAAGTACCACAGTTGCTATTGACGACCGACCACATCCATTGTATAAGACTCACCTGGGAAGAGGCAACTGTCACCATGTGTGAGATGGATCAAAGCCACATTATACTGCTTGCTTTAGTCGCTTTCAAGCCGAAGCAAGCATGGATAAGCTCCATTTAGAGCTCCGTCAAACTCACCTAACGAAGCAAAGAGAGAAGGGAAAGCACTTGATTCCTCCTTGATGTGTTAAACATTTTGCTTGTTGTTTTTGATGAAAGCTTATCAAATATGTTGAATGGTCTCTCTACTTCGAGGCCCATATACATTCTTAGCCGGTGGCACAAGCATGAAAATTAAATGGACCATTGATGTTGTTCGCAACGGAACAAAAGGCGGTTATCCATCAAGAGACTCCCGACGCTTGTTTGTCCCTGTTAGATATTGATGAATGGAAATGGAATAGAGGAATGGATACAAGCCTCAAGCTCCAGCTGGTTGCAGTCGGCTTTCCTTGCATTACCGATAACTACAAGTAGTGGAGACCTACATAGTGCCTTATCAGGTAGGTGCGCGTATGCACCGAACGCATCTAGAACAAGTGTCCTTTCTTTAGCGTATCCCGAGCTAGGTACCTACCTAGCTAACCTGGAACTTGCTTGCCCAGCAGAGGCTTCAGGGGTCTTCAGCACTAAGGTTTGTTCCCCTTCCATCATTCTCCATCCACTTCCCCCCACAGGACGTTATTGCGATTTACGTGTACGGTAGCCTGCCTACTTAGGTATCTACCACGACTTATCTTCTTTTTTTATTCCTATTCCGCTTGCTCAGGTAGCTGTTCTACTCTCCGTCCGCTCTCTTCGTCACGAATCTCCGCACCACCGTCACAAAAATGGCTCTCCTTAGTCCTCAGATGTAAGTCGCGTGGCCTCACCAGATCTGTCGTCGATCTTCTGTCCATCTTTGCCGCTTGCTAACCACTTATGCGTCCAACAGAACCAACCTGGCCATCATTCTTTTGATGATGCAGGTCGCCAAGAAGGTCCCCTTCGATGACCCAACCGTTCTCAACGGCGTCCGAGCCCTCTACATCGGTAGCAATGTCCTCATCGCTGCCATCTACGGCTACGTCCTGTGGCAGATCAACAAGAAGAAAGGTTTGAACCACGACACGCAGACGGCATTGGTGACGAGAGGCGCCGTCGAATACGGGTACTGACAGTTGGTCCGCGCACAGATCTGACAACGCTCAAATATGTCGAGCCCGCACCCATGGGCTCTTCGGAGGAGGGCAAGCTCGTGACCACGACGGTGCAAGCCTACGACGCGCAGCAGATCAAGGCCAACTTCCGATCGCAGCTCATGGGTCTCGCCATGATGGGCTTCATGCACATCTACATGAAATACACCAACCCGCTCCTGATCCAGTCCATCATCCCGCTCAAGGGCGCCTTCGAGGCCAACCTGGTCCAGATCCACCTGTTCGGCAAGCCCGCAATCGGCGACCTCAAGCGCCCCTTCAAGCAGCCCGCCGGCTTCATGAGCGCACTGCAGCAGAATACTGCCCAGAGCGACAAGAAGACGATCGAGGCCGCCGAGCGATCCGGTCGCGGTGGTGTCAAGGACGAGTAGGCGGGAAAGCGCGTACATTGCTCATCTGCACGAGGGACTACATTGAGCCTTATTATGGGACGAACATGTTAGGTCGTTACTATTGCTCTTGATGATGATCTCCGGTCATTAGATAATAATAGATTTATTGGTATATTGCATGTCTCAACTCGTAGTGCGACTCTTCCGCTTCCATATCTTGCAGTGTCTCAACCGCAGCATGTGGATATGCCCGATCACGAAAATGGGCAATATTAGAAGAGATTTCGATACGATGATAGATATCTGATGTAGGAGCCGTGCCTTCTGTCAAAATCGCTGATAAATGCGCACTTTCGCCTTGCATCCCGTCCCGAAATGGTGGCGCGAAACGTGAACCCCAACATCCCAGACAAAACCTCCGACGTCACCGATTTCTATCCGCTAGTCTGCCCAATCTTTGTTGCAATCGATTCACCACCACAAGTACTTTCATTTCCACACTGCTATATTTGGCCTTTCTGCACCAGCTGCCTGGCACCCTTTCCATCTCAGTGCGACAAGCGCGACAAGCAGCAACAAGGTCAAGACCTCAGGACCAGACTATGGAGCGTCCATCCACGCCTCCCCACGCCGCCACCGGCGCCCCGATGCCTAATCCACTTACACCCGAAGTGACCCGTCGCATCGTGAGTGCCACATCCCCAGACTCGATTCGACCTCGACTCGACCTCGACCTGGTCTATTGCTCACACAAGCCACGTGCAGGAAGAAAATAGGTTAAAAGCCAAAGCCATCCGGGACCAGAAAGAAGCCGCCTTGCGTGCCGCCGGCCAACGCTCCCACAGCACGCCGCCGTCTGGCTTCGTCGCCACCGACGACATCCGCATCCCCAACACGCGTAAGCGGGCCTACGAGTCAATATCCCGAAACGTGCCTTCGACGAGCCGCGATGGCCGCGTTAACGGCGCGTCGTCGCCGGCGGTCTCGTCCAAAGATGGTGCTGCCGGTGCACAACAACAGCAGAAAGACGGCGCAGAGAAAGAGAAAGAGAAAGACAGCAGCGCGATCCGGCCGGCGCGCAAGTTCGCCAAGTTCGTGGACTACGACTTCGGGAAGATGACGGACACGAAGGGCGGGTTCCTGAGCACCGAGGACGACCCGTGGAACAAGGCCATGTCTGGGGGGCCCGGCAGCGGGCAGGGGAAGGGGAACGCGGCGGGGGAAGGGGAGGGGGAGGAGCAGAGGCCCAAGGGCATGACGCTGCAGGAGTGGGAGAGGTTGCAGCTCCTCAAGAAGCTCAGGCGGCAGAAGGCGGGCCCTTTCGAGCCCGGGTTGAGCGCCCTCGCCGACGAGAAGGAGCGCAAGAAGTGCCGCGAGTGCGGAAACCTCGAGATCGACTTCGTCTGGGACGAGGTGTTCGCCTGCGCCGTGTGTAATGCCTGCAAGGAGAAGTTCCCCGAGAGGTACAGTCTTTTGACTAAGACGGAGTGTAGGGAGGATTATCTCTTGACGGATCGTATGTTTTATTCGTTACAATATTCTCCTTCTCTCTATCCGTTCTTCCTCTTTCTTTCATTTCGGCTTCTACTCTCTACCTGGTCTATATGACATTTCCCACCTATTCTTTATGTGTGATATCGCTAACCAGACCCAAAAATAACCAGCCGAACTACGAGACCCCGAGCTCCTCCCGCACCTATCACGGCCGAATCCACACAAGTCGCACTGGCATGACATGATGCTGTTCTTGCGGTACCAAGTGGAGGAATACGCGCTCGGTGAGAAGAAGTGGGGGTCGGCGGAGGCGCTGGACGCCGAGTTCGAGCGCCGCGAGGCCGACAAGAAGAGGCGGAAGGAGGCCAAGTTCAAGGAGAAGCTGCTCGACCTCAAGAAGCGGACGCGCACGGACGCCTATCTGAGGGGACAGGGACGGTTTGGTGGTGCGGGAGGGGCGGGTAAGGCGAAGTTTGGTGATGCGGTCGCGGATGGGGGCAAGCATGTCCATGAATGGGGACGGGTCATTGAGAATGAAGATGGTGCTACGGTCAAGACATGTACGACGTGTGGCATGGAGGTGGAGGAGTTAGAGTTCTGATACCCCCTTTTTCGCTCTGGGAAGCCTTGTTAGATATAGTTATCTAGATTATGATTATGATTTAGATTCCTGTTCTTTACTTGTTATGTCGTGTTTATGGCTTATAAATCCGATTTATTACTTAGAGTAGCTATAGTTTATACTACAATTATGTCCTAAACGCTATTATTTGTTTGTGTGTTACTTGCTCCTCGTGATATGTTCTTCCGTGTTATCCAAATCGAGGACCACCTAATTCACATCTTCCTATTAGGTAACACCACCAAGTCTATGGGTCTTCACTTGTAAACAGTAAGTAAAAGACCTGTTTTGGTATGGCCGTAGTGTTGGTGTTAGGCCCACTACCTCCTCAAGTGGTCCCAGGATATCCTTCGGGTGGTGTCATGGCCCCAACGGTCAGCAGCGGCGGATACGGTGGGAATGGCGGTACCCTAGCTCAGGCAGCAGGGACCGGTGCATTGGGATAGCACGAACAATGGCGCTGTCATGAATATTGGTGCTGGCCCGAACAATGTTGCTGGCATCCCGTGGTTTTGGCGCGATACTGAAGCGGGCTCGCTGAAGGTGTTGCTTTTTTGGTATTTGTTTGGTGACGCCATAAAGTTTGCCAGATTGGAAAATTGGGGGTCGAACAGACGAATGACTTAATAGCATCGCGGCAGTGTCCATAACGTCGGCCAGAGACTGGAAGTAGACGCATAATATCCTACACCACCATTACCTTCCTAAGATGTCTTGAATAAAAAAACTCTCCAATGCCAACACATTAATGAAAATTTAACCGTCACCTAAGAAAATGGCTTTGTTCGCCAGCAAAGCAACTGTGCTGGGATTCGGGCTGGTAATGGGAGAGGTTAGGCCGTCTGCCACGCACCGGGCGAGGATCGCCGACTAGGTTCAGGAATAGAATAGCCCGCGAAGCACGGAGGGACTCTTCCGGTAGCTATCCAATGAACATAGACTTCTGTATGGTTCTTCGCACAGTCTCCGGTGATTTCGACGTTTTGTGTCAGCTCCAGCATTAAATGCTTCTAGTCGTCAGTCAAATGTTTGAGCTGAAGGTCTAGGTATCGGAGGTTTGCCATCAGGGGTATCGTCCTGCAGACAGAAGAAACCAAGCAATCGTCGGGTTCGAAGCCGGCTCTTGGATAGCTCGTGGTAGTTCTTTAACCAATGTCGCCATTGGATGATTTAGGGGTAGGAGGCGGTTCGAATACTTCGATTGTAGTGACCCTAAGTAAGAGAAAGGAAAGGAGGCTGACGACTTTTGAGGATTACCTTACAGATACATGTCCGTTAGAAACAAATCATTGGGGGGAAGAACGTGACCAGCTGTAGAGACCTAGTGATTCGTCCGTAACAATCGGATACTTACAGGGAGCCTCCGTTACCATTGGCTTTTCAGTGTCAAGGACAAGCCCCTCCAGATCCCATTCAACTGTTCGCGGTCGAAGCAGCGGCTCGCGCTGGTCGGATGTTATCCACTCCAACACTAATCCCGATAACGAAGATCTTATCAAGCTAAACTCGATGTTAGGCTGCCGAATAGTTGTTCATCTCTTGATCAATGGGTATTGCACCCTCCTCATGGTCAAGCACGTGGTTGTTGGTAATAGGGGCTTCTAATCGTTCAGTATTGTAATTGGCATTCCTTAGCCCTCTAGGTGGGTGACGAATCAACACGCCTGAACACCCCAACCCGAGCGATGACACGCGGCCAGCAGCCCGGCGTCCTTGATTGCTTCCAGGATTTTGGTTTTGCCATTGTTAACAGAGGGAGATTTTCGTCTTCGCTTCGTCTTCGCCGAAGGTGCGCCAGTGATATTTCATCATTCCTGAAATAGCTATTCTGGCTTTCCAGGTTGTCATGCTCCAGTTTCACTTCTTGATGCCTGCTAGAATGTTGAGGTCAGCGACAAAATTGATCAGAGTCGAACATCGGAACGCCATTTGTTTTTTTGGGGCATCCGTGAATATAGCCTTGTCGATGAAGAGACGGTTGACTGATGAAGTGACTTAGATGTGGTCTCAGTGAACGAGATAGCCAAAGCAGGTTCAGAATCATCTGTGGAGAGCACAGTAGAGGCGACGGAGGGTGATCGAGACGGATATAATGTAACAGACTCAGGTGGTGATGGTCGAGGAAGCGTAACAGGCGCAACAACCTCAGGAGACGGAGGAGAAGACGTAACAAGTTCAGGCGGCGATAATGGAGGAGGGGGTGCTGCAGACGCGACAGGCACAGGGCTATTGGCTAATATTCGACAGATAGGACAGGAGTTAGTTCTTTTAAGCTAATGGACTATGCAGTCTTTATAATACTAGTGCCCGCATGGTAAGACTACCACCTCTGTTCCTGTTTCTACTTCATCCTTGCAGATTATACAATTATCCCCCGAAACAGAAGACAATACCCCCTCGCCAATTCTCTCTCTCAGAAGAGATGCAATGACAGAATCAGAAGCAGGCAAATGCCCTGGCTCAGGAACAGTATCATGTGTAGGATGCGTTCCATCAACAAGCCTCGGAATCCTGCGTACCCGAAACCGCGTATATCGAACGCACACTTGAGAGTGGCGTTAGTGCCAATACCTTGTCCGTTTAATGCCACGTTCATGGCTTACAGCTTCGAATTATTACCAGAGTGACAATTGCTTATAGGGTGATAATATTTTACATACTGCTATTTATTTTTTCCGTCCTTTTTACTCTCGAAGGGCTTTGCATTATCGCAATCACGGACTATCTAGTTACGAGCGGCCTCGGTTTGTACACGAGCGTAGAGCACGGTTTTGGGGCATTGCCAAATAACATCGAATACCTCCTAACTTGAACGGGTTCTGGTCTATCTCGCATTGGCAGACGATCTCGCGAAGGTACCTAAGTACTGGATCGAGTACTCCAAGGCCCACGACGCAGCGCTACCATCAAAGGAACTTGTACTGGGCGAGGACGATCCCAATAACTCACAGTTGGACAGATATAATTCGTTGAATGATTTGTCCATCGGTGAAGAACGCAATAGTCTCGATGACGGGCAAAATCAGGTCTTACGGACGCAAAATATGTGCCGGTCCAACGGGAAGAGAGACCTATTGTCCCCGACAAAGATTGGGACAAGAACTTTGTTGTCTACCTATGTAACGAGATTCTGGCAACGGCAGAAGGAGTCCTACTTTCTACGTTATTCCAATTGCTTCCTCGCATCCTCTGGTAGTTTATGACCAAGCTGTTTCATCTACTCTGGTATATTTGTCTTTAGCTGGCGATTTAATTGGCTATGGTTTAATGCGTTACTGAGGGCCGTAGGTGAATTCAACAAGCTGCGAACAGAGAACAGGAATCCTTTTACTCGTAGCCGTCCAGGGGGGCATAACCGCGGCGGTCGGGCAGTGCGTTAGCGTCGATGTAAAGAGCTCAACCCCTACTCAATGACGCTTAGCAGACATCGCTTCATTATAGAAGCGAATATAGCGAACACAGCGGCAAAGGGTATATCAAGACAGCCTACTTATCCGCAAAGCGAACGGTGTCTTTTTCGTAGGAAACAATAACAAGTGCCGTGATCTCGTCCTTTTTACAGCCCTGTTCCGTAGAACGATTTTCAGGCCGTTTCTCTTTAGGTTCAGAGACAAGAGTACTCTGCTTCACGACAATCATTCTCGGCTCACGAGAGCCCAGCCCCTTTCGCCCCCCCTATCAAACTGGCCACTAGTGCTGATGCCGATAACAGGAAAGACGTCTCTGCTCTGTACCTACTTCAAACATGAACATGGGATGGGTATCAGCATATAGCCAGAACGCTTAGAAGCCGCCAGAGAGTAGTATTGTGGCAGCCACAGCGATACAATGCCGTTTATGCAAATGTCCTGCTGATATTCTCTCTTAGTTACCCGGATTATTGCTATATCTCCTCGAAGGGGGCGTTTAACTAGTAAGACCAACGTAGTATCAATTGACACTCGGCTCCGATTCCGCCCCTATTTGGGCTTTTTGTCGCTGGTGGGTTGTGTGAAGAATTCAATGCTGCCAAGTCTTGAGTCTAGGTATGTCTATAGAAGAGGGATCGTACGGACTTGATAATCTACTACTACAAATACGAAAATTTCAAGGGGGAAGCCTTTCCTTTTCGGTAAAGCGACGGAAGTCTACAATCCCGCAAGAGAGCAGCCGTGCAGGCGAACAATACGAAGCAATAGGGGTATCTCAAATTCTCAAATCTATACCGTAGCGATATCTACATTTTCACCATCTAGCATCTCACACACTTGACAAGGTTTATATTTCATCCAGTCCAATACTGGCCCCATATCGCATACTCCTCCCTCGTCCCGCGGAACTTGAACTCGATTGGCAATACATGTTGAAAGCCTTCCTTCACGGTCGGCTCGCGCATACGGGAGAAGTACCCGTTGAACGCGAGGGGAGGTAGAGCTGAGCGGGCTTCGGGGTTTAACTATGATAGAGTTAGCCGAGTTGGTGTAAGTGTTCTCCTTCCGAGGGAGGGAGGAAGGGGGAATGAGAGAATAGTAGAGGAGTCCTTGAGTGAGATGCCTAGGCTACGGGAACAAAAAGATAGGGGTATATCCAAGACGAACTCACGGGCTTATTTAGTGCGCGCACGGCATCATTGTGTTCGCAGAGCGCTCTCGGGATCTTGAACCAGATGCAGCGAATGGGTGCGTTGTGTTTCCGCGCAAGGTCTATCCACTCCTTCCTGCCGTCGGGGTCGGGATTCGTATTATCTGCACGCACGCAATGAGACAAGCCGTTTAGAAACAGCGCCCAATCGCCAAACGAAGCACCAGGGGCCCAGGTAGATGGACGGATGGACAGATAGAGAGGAAGACATATAGATAGTTAGATACGTACCTATGACAACCGAGCAGCCATCGTCCAAAAACTCCGCCGCCGCCTTGAAGCACTTGGCCCGGGACTTCAGGGTATCCTGATTAACGCGCTCATAACCGAGTGGTTTGAGATACTTCCAGAAGAAGGTACTCTTCCCCGCGCCAGGGGGGCCGCAGAACAGCACGACATCGTGGGCATTCGTCTTCTCGAATAACGTCTCCTCTTTCTCTTCTTTCTCCCCATCTTTCCCATCCTCATCACCACCACCAGCAGTATACGGATACCCCGCGAGATCGAAATCGCGCGCAAACTCGCGCGGCGGCTCGTCGAGGAAGAACTCCTCGGGCGTCAAATACTTGATTCCGACATTATGCGCGAAGTTGCGATCGGAGCAGCTAAAGTCTTTCGCCGTGGCCGCAGCTTTTCCACCACCACCACCACCACCATTTCCACCCGTAACCCTAGCCGTACGACCTCCCGCATCGCCGACGAAGACGCTGCCCTCTAGATCAACCTCGGCCTCCGGGATGCCGTAGTCGGCGCACGCCTCGCGCCACATGCCGGCGCGCGGCTTGCGGTAGAGGTCGCGGGCCGTGGCGGCGTAGACGGTGGTGGGGATGTTGAGCTGCGACAGCACGGCAGCGCACTTCTGCTTGAAGTTGGCGACCTTGGCCTTCCCTGCGTTCTTGGGCCCCCCTTTCGCGCTCGGGTCCGGGTGCAGGGTTAGGCCGGCTTGGTTGCTCAGTATCACGACGCGGTAGCTGCGCGCAATCTCGTATCAGCTCGCTATTCCCATTTCCATAGATATCGTACTATCTCAGGGGATAGATAATCTACGGGCAGATGTAAGAGTAAAAGAGAAGGAAAAACACACCCTTCTTCCGCATACAACTTCCTCAGCCGGGTCGGCACACTCGGATCCCACCACTTCCAATCCGCGGGATCGTTGCCGAATTTCTTGCCGGAGGAAGTAACGATGAGTGTGGAATCGAGGTCGAACGCAGCAATCTTGCGCCTCTTGGTCTCCTTCTCGCTGCCCTCTGACTCAAAGCGGCCGACGAGCAGGGTAGGCGGGCCGTCGCCGCCGCTACGCTCCGTCCACACGGTACGCTCTTTCGGCTTCTGCGACGTCGGCGTGAAGAAGCTCGCCACGGCGCCCTGGGATATGGCGCTTTGCGCCTTGCGCTTCACGGGCGGGGGGGAGATGGGTTTGTCGGAGGAGGTGGAGGCTTTGCGCTTGGTGCTGCTGCTGCTACCACCACTACTATCTTGTGGTAGTGGTGGCGCCATTTTGTGGAGTGTTGTCGAGTGCGAACAACTGGTCGGGGGAATGCGAAGATGACTCGTCAAGAATATTGAGCGTCTTAGGCAAGGGAATAAGAGGGGGAGGAGGGGTGGACGATGGGGGAGCATGTGAAGAAATGCATGAATTAAAGGTGGCGCGGCGCGTTAAAGTGAAACTTGGAGAGCTATGACGCGGGGTGCCTTCAATTGAACTCAATCGGTCCCCCCCTGGCTATCGCGAGATCACGGGATCTAGGGTGTCTGCGAGCCCTGCTTAGCCGGGTTACCCGGGATATCTGATACATCCGCCTGACGGCGTAGGTAGTACTTTATGATTTCCGTTTTATTGTTCATGGGTTCGATTCTTATACGTGAATCATAGTTGGTAGACGTAACTATAACATGGAAGTTTTTGTAAAGGGATCCGCCACATGTGCTGTTGGATGAAGTCGTTACTCTCGAAGTATCAAGTTTGATACCGCTTTTACAGAGTACAAATGTGACTTGAGGTATTCATGAAGGCGCAGGTTGAAAAAGGCACTGATGTCCCACTTACAATCCACAATTAGAGAACAGAATATTGTAAAAGGGACAGTATGAATTTAGATGTGTAACGGCATTGTCTACTTGCCGAAATTAATGGTAAGAGCACAATGTCTCGGTCTGCAAACGCCAATTCGCCAATACCAGACAATGGAAGATCTATGTCTTACCCCCCGAAACAATCTAGGTTTTTCCCCATACCATGTTCGTGTTGAAGGTCTTAAGTATCATAGGTAAATGCAAACCCGCAAACCATCGATCTGCTTCACCGATGCCTCAGGAACACACCACGCCACCCACCGTCGTCAACGTTCCTCTTCCGAGGCTCATCTCCGCGGTATTAACTGTCCCAATGTCAGGAATTTTGAAGTCCTTGGTATCATGCTAAGCCGCCTTTCCCGATGTCGTGGTAATACAACGTCGTTCGTTCATCGTACATTTTTAACATACCCCGTCGTTCCCTCGCGCAACCCGCGGCCCCCCTCTCGTCCCCGCAACTCAACCGACGAGAGCGGCGCCACCGGTCTCGATGGCCTCGATTTCAGCGAGTGTCAGAGGCGATCTGCGGAAGCGCTCGGGGAGCTCGTTGCGGTCGAAGTACTGTCCGTTGGGCGCCTCGACGGGGCCGAGTCTGGAGGCGGCTTGGGCACCGAGAGACTTGCGCAGAGGGCCATGTTGCTGGGCCGAGTCGCGGTATGAAGAGAAGCTCGTGTGGGAGTTGCCATTGCCAAAGTTGGCTGGTAGGGAGCCGGTTGGGGAAGCAGGGTGAGGGTGAGGGGCGTGGTCGACGTTGGCTGGTAGGGCACGTCAGTAAAAAAGAAGACAAATAAGAAGCACAACATGGAGCAGTAATCCTAGGAGAGAAACATGTCCGAAGCTTAGGCAGAGGCATATCGTGTTGGGAAGTACGTACAGGGAATTTCTCGCTTGCCAATGAAGCGAATTAGAGGCGTGCGCTCGGCGCCGTGGACAGCGGCCTGTCGGAGAGCTCGAGTCGCGAACATGATCGCGAATTATTTTAGGAATGCGAAAGAAAAAGAATCGGAAGAGCGGTTGTCGTCAAGTTCCAGCTCAGCTATGAACTTTACAGCAAGATAATTGAATTAGCGAAACGCTCGCAGGCTAGATTGAGAAGGTGGATGTAAATTGTCGAAGTAATGCGAGTCGGTCGTGTTGGACGTTTGTCAATGTGAACGGCGAATGGGGAAGGATTGGTAATATGGTGAGGGCGACGAGAAGACGCAATCGTGAATAATTATCGCAAGCTAATCTAGTCGTATTCGTGGATATTTTTTACTACGATACGGTATTTAACGCTGGATCAATGGGGCAACGAGGAAGACTCGGCGGATATTCACTGGCTTCTGAGGCAGGAATGTGTTTAAAGAAAGGCTACACCAGACAGTTTGGTCCTGTTCCTGCTGAAATAATGGCGTGTGAATGGGGGGGAAGAGGTAACATGGAATGATCAAGGAACAAAACGGGCGGTTCCGGGTGCCTAAGTACTGCTCGATAGAGTCCCGTTATCGCCGAGGCGCCAGAGAGATCTCCACCCACTGAGCTTGCGCGACTGGGTCTTGACTGGGGAGCCGGGATGCCCCTGGTCTGATGTTTGTTGCGGCTTCGGACCAGATTCGGACTAAGGGCCATGCGCCCATGGCATGTTCTACAGTACAGTAGTTCTAGGCGGGGCTTATCTACACTAGAACAGGGGTAGCTGGGGCAGTTGGTGTGCTTGCAGCACGGTGCATCCGGCACAGTCCGCAATGGTTGACCTGTTCCTATCGGGTACCATCAACATACCTAATCATCTAACCACCATCGCTGTCATCTGCTTGTGCTGGCCTGCCGAGGCAGGCGACTTTAGAAGCTCATCAAATCTCCAGGCAAACACGATTCAATCCATGCTTGTAGAAGCAAACTTATTCGTGTGCGAAATGCGATTGATAAAGGAGCAAGCGATTACCGAACACCATTATGTAAACGAATCGATAAAGCTGCGTAGTACGTAGGTACCTAAGCTAGGTACTTATGTAGGCTTCCAACGCTCATGAATGCGCCTGCACTTCAAGGAAAAGAGTCAACAACCTACTGTAGTAGTATATACGGGAAGTCCTGCCACATGGCAATTGGCAGGATGAGACTAAATAACAAATTAACACAACGGCATAATATGACCGAGCTTATTATTTTATTATTTGAAACGGAAGTTAAGGGTCGGCAAGTGCCCAGGCAGGTATTAGTCTCCCTCTCGCAGGAAGGCGAGTATGATTGAAACCCGTTCGTTTATTGATGATTTAGTTCATATATGTGCATGTAAGTCCGCTCAGGCTCAGGTACGAATAGCACTTTGTGATATCTTTTGTGGCTATTTACATGAGCAATATACTTATACAAACAATAAGGATGATGAATAGAGAGAAGTACCTAGAGGCAAGGAGAGAAAAACATGGGCTGCTCTTGAAGTGATGATAGTAAGCGAGTATTATCTAGGTAGGTACAGAAATATTATTAGGATCATTACCTACGTAGTACATGTAAGTATTCAAGTGGGATGTTTGGCGGCAGGCCGGCCGTGAACCGAAGGTCAGCCACAGCTAACAAGCCACGGCCTCCAGAAGGCGGGGTGAATCCCAAACGGCGGCTGTGCGATAAGATAAGTGGGAGGGACTCCACTAGGGCAGTCCCACGCATCTAGAAAACGACCCAATCAAACCGCACACACGCCAAATCGGATTCGGAAAAGCTTTGACACCCGGCGACCACACGCACACACACGAAACCTCGTCCTCTACCAAAAATCTTGAAAAGTTGTAGCTCGGATTGTGACGCTTCCTTTCCATCGACAGTCCACCACACCACACGCCGTCACCATGGTAAGTCCAACAACACCGCGCACCCGCCCCATAGCTTCACTATTTCTTGGAACAAATGCTCGAGATTGCCGCGCCGCCCTCCTGCCGTCACCACCTTGTCGCTGCGAAAGACGATATCTACTCGACGACATCTAGGCGGTAACATGCCGACGCCCGCCACGCATCAGCCGCATCCTCAAACTACGGCAGCATGTAAATGCTTTTGATACGAGTACGGTATTCAAGGGTTGTGGGACGGTGCTTGGGGGCATATTGTACCGGCACACACAATCCGCTACCGAAACCAACATCGGCCGGCACTCGAGCATTTGCGACAGGATATGCGCAGCCTTGGACAGCGCAATACCTTCGATAATTGCAGCAGTGCTGACAGTCCATCTAGTCGCTCGTCTCGGGGGAGAAGTCGAACTTTCAGGTCAGTGATGGATTTATTAATGAGTTCGGTCGTTCGAGATCTCGGCCTATCTCTGATGTTGTTGTTGTGTTGTCGAGACTTGAATCATCGAACTCTCTGTGTATATCCAAGGCTTTGCTGACTTTAGATAAATAGTTCATTATTCGTCTACTGTACGGGTCCCCTCTATGTTCCCCTCTCGATGTTCGCACGAATGTTTGTTTTGGTGATTCGATTCATCATTAGAACCACGGCTTCGCACCCCCGAAATTTATAGTCTTCAAGTACTGACTATTGTTAAAGTAACACCAATGTCGACGGCAAGCAGAAGGCCCTCTGTAAGTATACCCTGATTTCTCTCTGAGTTGTCGGAATCTAGAAGATCTTCCCGACCTTGCAATCCCGCATTATACTGCGTTTACATATACAATTACTAACCTGTGTGCAGACTCCCTGACTTCGATCAAGGGGTAAGAATATCCTAGCTATAATCGAAAGATAGCATGAGCTAAAATACAATGCAGTATTGGTCCTCGTTTCGCCGACTTGATCCTCAAGAAGGCCGATATTGACAAGAACAAGCGGTAAGCTACGGAAACTACTAACGTCTCGATTGGCTAGAAATCTAATTTGATGGCCTTAGTGCTGGTGAGCTTACCGCCGAAGAGCTTGAGCGTGTTGTCCAAATCGTCAAGGACCCCGCTGCCTACAAAATCCCCGCCTGGTGTAAGTTGTAGATTGGTAAACTAAATAAAGCCGGGGCAAACGACCTGACATTGGACAGTCCTCAACCGACAAAGAGATATCGTCACCGGCCAGAACACCCATGCCATCTCATCTGCCGTTGACAGCAAGCTCCGTGAAGATCTTGAGCGCCTGAAGAAGATCCGTGCCCACCGTGGTCTCCGACACTACTGGGGTCTCCGTGTCCGTGGACAGCACACCAAGACAACGGGTCGCCGCGGTCGTACCGTCGGTGTCTCCAAGAAGAAGGGATAGAGAACGACAGTGGTCGTGGTGTGGAACGGTTGGCCCTAGGGATGGCGTTAAATGCATGTACCCAATTGCGAACCATATTATACTGGATTTCGGCGTACTAGTCGTAGGTGACATGGGCAGCTGGACGAGTCCAGGGGTTTGCGGGTTTTCAAAATGGTTCTTCTGCACACCCATGAATAAATAAGCATGAATTGACGTTTCCGCCTCCACTGCCACGCTGGATTCTTTGTGAATGATAATCTTCGTATCAAATGGTAACACTTTCGTCCCTCGGAATTGTTCGGTACTACTACTGTGGATAGGGCGTCGAAACGTGGTTCAATCCCCTGACACGTGATTGTACCTAACTCCTCTTCCCTCGAACTTGAATACTGAAAGTGAGGAGGCGGGCCGGTCCACTATCTTTTGTAGGTATTTTATATAAGTCACATTACAATCCTATTCCCCAATGTCCTATTAAATAGAGAATAATTTGAGGATTGTCCTGGAACATGCTATCGAAAAGTTTCAATCATCCCTCCATTACTAACGTCCGCCAGCATGACAGGGCAGGAAAGAGGAGAATGCATGACTACAAAGCTCTGCTTCAAATAACCTACAATAAGGGATGTTGAAAAATAGGGTAACGGAGAGGCTAAGAAGTCGAAACGGATCGTGAACTAAGATATCATATGCTAACTGTAGGTATATCTAACACGATACCATCAGCCGAAGCTTGTGACGGGCTTAAGTTAGCAGACCTGTTTGCCAAGTCTCCCAAGTTGCAAGTTCCTAAGACTCTCAGAGACATGCCGCACACAGTATCGAACACGTATGTCCAGTACTGTCACACCCAAGACACCCCTGCCATGCACGACGCACGCCACGCCTCAGACTGCCTTAAGCCCGCTTCGATACCGGTGGAACGCTACTTTTGTCCAGACCAAAGACAGGAGGAACTACGGGGGTTCGGATTGCTACATCGGATCTACGATTGACGAATGCAGAATACTATCAGCAGGGCTTCTTGCCAAACAACCATTTTGGCAACAAAATCAGTAGTACATAAGCAAACCGTTGGAGTCGATCCATCGTTGTTTCTGATACCTGTTTGTGTGTATTTATTTGGCTTCCTCCAATTTACATGTTTGTCTGCCTCAAGTCAACAGATCATGTCGGGTGAAACTGCATATAATAAGCAAAAGTGTCGGAGCTCCCCAACAGAGCAGAAAATCTTACGATGGTGTGTGAATCGAATCGTCTTATCAGACGACTCCCGGATAAGCTTGTCTAATCAATCCCTGGCCAATGCGGAGTACCCCGCTCAATGCCCAGCGCCCAACGAGCTGATCTGTCTTTCGATCGTCACTCCACGCTACAGTACATTTGGTAGGCAGGAAAACTCACGCCTGTGTTTTCTACCCCACAAGTTCGACACATCTATATTAATAATGACCGCACACTACAGGAAGTAGATGGTGCAATTGCGATTTCGGGGGCTTCCATATCTACCTTGCTTTTATTTCGTGCATGCATGGATGCAGCTAACTACAGTAAGCTCCACCAAGGCCGCCATTCGCCCATGCGGCGGATCGCCAAGTTCTGTCCTTCCCTCGCCCGGCGACAGACAGACGACTTGGAGGTCTCGGTCGTTGTACGGCTTTCAGTATGATTGGCCCGTCTCCTATTCTTATTTCCATCGTTATGCGGACACGCACAGACTGGCCAAAAGGAAGTGGAGATCGACCCTTGGTGATGGATACCTTCTTAGCGCCTCTGCATCCACGATTACCCCAGACTTCTCAGGTTCCAGCTAGTCTTTCACGGACTGGAGCCGTCACCTATGTCTTAGCCACAGCCGAGGAAACAGGACTAGCTAGCCGTATATAATCGAAAGCTCTCAGCTATGACTTGGCAGCGAGTCAGGACTCGTATTAGAGACCCCGACGTGTAAGTTACGACACCCGGATTCTTCCGAGTGGGAGCTTGCTCGCAGTCGGCCAGTAACAGCTCTACATTTTGGATAAAATCTATCTTGGTCAAGGCTGGCCGAGAAGGAAAAGGCTTGATCTCAACCTTCTCAGACCTTGAGCCTTCACCATATTCTTTATGCCAACCGTGAAAAATGCTGACAAGACATATATTGATGAATGTGAGCACTGAAGTGATGGTGCTGCAGGCCTGAAGTCAGTATCGCGGGTATGTGATCAGTTTTTGAGGTGAATTGGTGACCTCACATCAGCGCGTAAAAGAAAGTTCCCGTACGAACTCTTTCGACAAGTCGCAATATGTTCAAGAGGTCGCCATTGCCATCAGAGATATGGGTCGAGGTAAACGTACTTCGCTGTAAGACATCTTGCCGATGTAATACTGGTAGTCTCAGGAACTTTATGGTTGCATATTTGCTACGGATCAGATATTCTGCGAGGGAAACGGGAAACCCGACGGCAAAGCACGAAACCCTCAGTGACAGCCTTAGGATAGCATCGGAAGTTAATTTTAGGCCAATTGGTTTTATTTAGGCTTCGCCACCTCAAGGGATTTAGACAACTGTTGTTGGCACCACCATTTGGCAGACAGAACTGACTCCTTCCTATGCAATTATAAAATTGAGCTAATTTGATCTTTTGAAATCAATCGTCTTCTTTCGTCCTTTCCGGCCTCTGATACCTAGACTAATAGTTTGACATGAATGGCTGACTTCTCGCCATCTGCTAGTGAAAGTTGAGAATGAAAGCGAAAACCAGCATTTACATCGCTAGATTTAAAATACATGCTCCCTTTTTAATCAGACTTTGCGATACTATGTACTTACAGCCGTGTAACAGGAAAGGGTGACTTATGCTGGGTCCAGAATCCTGTAGCTTCTCAGGGTAAGTGCCCCCAAAAGGGGGCTACGATTGCCCATCTATCAAGCTTCGTTCGCTACCCAAGCGCCCCGCTTCACCATGTGAACCCTTCAATTCACTAACTCATCTCACCATGGACACAGAGGCACATGAAAAACGTGAAACTCGCAAGACAAGAAAGAGATCGCCTCGCCAGAAACGGAATCCAATTGAAACCGCCATCAATATCTGGTATGAAAAACACGCGGTTCACCTGACGAACCGGCACAGTGTAGGCGATTTCATCGCACAGGCGCCAAAACGATGGACAGCGTACGGGTCGCTGGTGCTGCTTCCCGCGGGGTCATTCACGTCGGCGACGTGGCGCGAAGTGCTAAACTCGGCCGCGGTCGCATCTCCTCTCAATTCAGCACAGCATGAAGAGAGCATAGAGGAGGACGGAGATGAGGGCCCCGCATTATTATGGAAGACGATCCTGGCCGAGATCTCGGGGTTGGGCGCGACCAAGCTCACGCACCTCGCCGTCAACGAGAGCATACCGCTGCACTCCTCGAAAGACGGCGGCAGAAGCGGGGCGACGAAACCGGGAGCGGGAGCAGGAGCAGGGGAGGGCGAGAATATACTGCGCAGCCCGAGCGGACTACGGATGCTCTACGGGGATTTCGGACCGGGCGGGGAGGAGAAGGAGGGAGAAGAGGGAGAATTCGCGGAGCCGACGGAGGACGACTTCGCGCGCGCGTTCTGGGTCTCGACGAAGCAGAACGGCATCACGCAGACGTGGGCGCCGCGCTGGACCATGTTCAGTCGGGGGAATGTCAAGGAGAAGGCGCGGCTGCTGCGCTTCCATGACCCGCCATCGGGGAAACTTGGCCTCAAATCTCCTAATCAAGATCCAACCCAAACCCAGAACGAGAATGAAGATGGGAATCAGAATAGGAGCGAAAGTGAGGACCTAGCGCACCGCCACATCCCTCCCAAAGACCGTGCGGGCGCCGTGGCAGTGGACCTGTACGCGGGGATCGGGTATTTCGCGTTCAGCTACGCGGCGACGGGGTTCCGGAAGGTCTTCTGCTGGGAGCTGAATCCGTGGAGCGTGGAGGGTCTGCGCCGGGGGGCGGGGGCGAACGGGTGGAGTGTGAGGGTCGTTGTACCACCACCACCACCACCACCACCACCACACCATACTGAAAACCGGAGAGAGGAAGAAGAAGAAACGATATTATTAAAAGACATTCTTGTCGGCGACGAGACCATCGTCGTGTTCCTCGAGGACAACGCCCGCGCGGCGGACAGGTTAAGAAGATTGGATGGGCTTGAGCTTGAGCGGGAGCGGGAGCGGGAGGGAGAAAAACGGAAAAATGGCGGAGATGAAGAAGATACCCACGGATTCCGCATGAGCAGCATCATGCACATCAACTTAGGCCTGCTGCCCACGAGCCGGTTGTCGTGGGCCACGGCGTGGGAGATCGCGCGCGGATCTCGGCTGGCGTGGTTTCATGTCCACGAGAACGTCGGCGTGGCGGATATTGATGCGAAGAAAGGGGAGATTCGGGAATGGTTTGCTGAGCGCGCGCGAGCGTTGGATGGGCGTAGAGGTGGAGGTGGTGTGGAGGATGAGGATGAGGATGAGGTTCGGACTGATGTCTGCGTTGAACATGTTGAGCTTGTCAAGACGTTTGCGCCGGGCGTTTGGCATTGCGTATTCGATTTGTGTGTTAGGCAGGACGTGAATTGAGGGGTGGTATAATATAGATGATTACGAGGGTTTGGGGGTTGACTTGAGGAGTTTACGTTGGGCACGGATCGCTACGAAGAACTTAATGAGCGATGAATCGCATGGGTAGTGATAAACACGAGTAAGTTTCATCACCAGCGGCGAACTTGTTTATTTGATTCGTTTCCTGGTATCATAATCACTTCATCCCCCCAACCCTTTGCCGCGCGATCAATAATACACAACCATATGCCATTTCCGGGTGCTTTCCAGATCATACATGTATATACACACAAGCCGATACCAAGTAGACGCCACGCCAATCGCGCGCTCAATATACATTACGCGAGCAAGTAAAAATCCAAGAAAAAGGAGAGCATCATCACAGAGGCCGCAAATCCGGACAAATCAACCCATCAGCCAGACCTCCTGAACTTGGCCGGGATGTTATCCTGCACAATCGCCATGCGATCGAGGGCAGCGAGGCGCTCCTCAGCCTCCTCCATCTCGTCGTGCTTGCGGAAGTGCTCGATGTCCTCTGGATGGGTGAGGTCCTCGAGGCGGGTGTTCTCGTCGTGGTACTTCTCCCAGTGGTGGATCTCGTACTCGTACTCGTCGTCGCCGTGGTGTCCCGGCCCCGTGCCCAGGTCGGGCAAGGTGCCGCCGTTGGAGATCAAGAGGGCGAACTCGTCGCGCGACACGAAGCCGTCGCCGTTGCGGTCCAGCAGGTTCAGAAGCCGCCGCTGGCACTCGTCTCGCTTGGATGGGGACAGGTCCTTGTTCGTCTCGTCCATCAGCCCGTATGTCCGCAGCATCTCGTCGACCTCCCAGCGCCCGTTGCCGTTGAAATCGTGCAGGGTGAAGAAGGAGGACGGATCGAAGCTGGTGATGTGGTGTTCCTCTGCATTGCGCCAAGTCAGCTAGTTACTTAACCCTGTGTGTATTCTATGCGATAGCAGGTGCCATCTGATGAATTGTTGCTTGCGGGGTTATGCAGCACGTCTTATACAAAGAGACAGACGGTGTCATCCAAGTGCAAGGGATCAATGAGCGTACCGGCCATGTGTTTCGTCATCCAATTGGCATCGTCAGGCACCATGGGCTTCTGGTCATGCGAACCATGGCCAAGCACCCCGGTGAGCAGGCTGGCAGCCGCTATGACGGTGGAGCGCATCGTGACAAGTCAACCCGGCTGGCTCTCACTTTGGCAGCAGTTGACGGAAGTATGCTGGGAAAGTATAGCTAGGAATGGAAGCAAAAAGAGTTGATGCAGGGTCGGTTAAGGTTAATGTTAAGGTTAAGGTTATATTATATATGCACCAGGCGATGTTTCTGGTCTGTTTGTCATGACGTTCGAAGGTGAGATAAGACGCAGTATCGAGGATCGGATCGGCAGTTGGAAATACCCAGCGGACAGGGGAGGTTCAGCCGCCCCCCCACTATTCGTTTACCCGCTGCAGGCACGAGCCAACGCCGGGTCTGGGGCCGCATCCACATCCACTAACAAAGCGCTAATGGGGGCGCGATTGCGGCATGTACAATGTCAATGCAGGTCAGCGCGTTCGCACCCATGAACCGTCATATTCTGTACGAACTTCAGCTACACCATCACGCTTCATAGCACCCAAGTCGTCCATTTTTCTGCAATCTGATGTCTTTTTGATATGAGAGACCTCGGAGACAGCGCTATAATCCAGACCACAGACCGCAGTTTAACGAGTCCCGTGCCGTAACTCAATCTGAACTTCCAAAGAAGGTATTCAGACGACAACCCTGCATACGTCGGGCGCAGCCTTAACCTTTGTTCGTCGTGTCAGGATGAGCCGCACATTAGAGCCAACCTTATACTCTCTGCTACCCAGCCACTCGACCGCGCTACCACAACCCCTGCTCGAGCTTGCATCATCTCTCCTGGCCCAGTCGCGCCACAGCGCCGGTGCCTTGAAGGTCGACGAAGAGGTCGCCCGTTCCTACGCATGCGCCCACATCGCCTGTGAACGCCTCAAGATCTCCCTCGACCTACCGCCCATACAGGTGCGGCCGCCTATCCCGCCCCGACTATACAAGCGATTGTACGCCCACCTCGACAATGTCCTCCCTTCGACATCCCTGACCAGACCCCGCCGCATACAAACACCGACCTCCAAGGCAAGAGGGGCGGGCCTCTTCGGTAGCGCCCAGCGGATACCATCGCGGGGAACACCCACCAAGGAGACCTCCTTGGCAAAGTTCCGCTCGCCTGCTGTCACGAGGGGAGACGGTACGCCCACCAAGTCCGCGTCAAAACCCCCGCCACTCCCTGCAAAGAAGAAGGCCGGTGGCCGCAACAGCACCTTACCGGCGTGGATACGACCGACTGTACAGCTGCTATGCAAAGAGTTGGACCAGGAGCTCATCGGGCGGACTGTACTAGCAGGGATGCAAACCATTGTCGCACCCCACGGCCGACGGACAAAAGACCAATGGGTCAATGATCACCTGACGCCTTTACTAGCAGCCGTATACTGTCTTGTGGCAGGGCAGCTGTACGTTTTAGTGAATGGTAGAGACTTGGACGACAAGCAGTATTCAAAAATACGGAAATCCATCCTCAATGCTCTAGAACAGACACAGGAGCAGGTCGCCGTCCCAGGGATGGACGAGGACGAGTTATGGGTCGGGTGGTCCGATGTCACGTCGAAAGACGTAGATAAGGCCATGGCTGAGATCATCAAGAGGGGTTGGCAGAAGGATGAGTGGTTTGATGGCTTTGAGGATATGGTCAAGAGATCAGAACCCGATGCAGAAGGCTCTGGAGACGATGTCGACACGGAGGACGAGGACGGCAGAATCAGTGAAAAGCTTCACGTCCGCAGGGCTGATACCATGTTTCAGAGCAGGTGGGACATGACGGATCAGAAACGACGCGAGTATCGCGAATGGGAGGACGGGATCATGCAGCGAATCGAGGAAATGGAGCGATTGCAAACGACGGGCGTAAAAGTCGGTCCTGTTGCCTGAACTGCTTTGTTCAGACCGGCATCCTCAGGAAGATTTCATCGCTTGTAGGGTAGCTGTGGCAACTTTCAGGTTCTAGCAACAATTGGCACGGTGGTTCTGCATCCCAGGGCAACCATGTGTGATCTAGCAGAGATTTATAAAACTCAAGCCAACCATTTCTTCTGAAGGGCTCCCGACTTCATCATCTACTCAATCGACAGGGTGCCCACATCAAGCAAAGAAATATCAACCAGGCTGCGCGCCATAACTTGCAACAAGACCCGACCACCCTCATCACTACACCAAAAGCCAACGCCGCCAATACCGTACCGCAGAGTCGTTCGATATACAAGCCATTAATGCAGATCCGTCGTTATCACCCCTCGTCCCAGCTCTTTTCACCCGGGAGCTGGACATATCATGTCCTCCCCCCAGGCAGCGTATCGAGCTGCATTAGACACGAGCACGAAGCACGGTATCTCAGATGTAAAAGAGCCCCATTCTCCCCACAATCAAAAACCACATCACTATATCCCCAGAGCTTCCCTTTTTCTCAACTCCCTGTCGAGCTTCGACTGGACATTCTGGAGTTCTATGCCTTGCCACAGGGGCCCGTTATCTACCGCTTGGGTTATTCCGAGCAGTGGTGCCTGTACGGTAACGATCGTCTGAGAGAGTTCTGGAGTCTTAGACAAGTCAACCGAGAAGCGCGACAGGCTGTTATGCGGGGGCGGCAAATCGTGCGGGAGTACAGATGCCTTCCAAGGGGTACGAGGCGGAGCAATGTGAAAGTACTATGCTTTCCTGCTTGGGACCGTGATCTATTCGTTCTGAACGATTGCATCGGTCCTGATCCAATGATCGAACCACATGTCCAGTACTTGGGCTGTCCGCTGATGTTCTTTCGCAATCCCAACACAGAATATCGAAGCTTTGCGATTAGCCATTTCTCAGCAGGTTATGTACTCCACGAAGTAGTCGCGAAGTTGCCGGCACTCCGCTGTATCTACTTTATTATGACTCACGATAATTATATGACCGGGGAAGATGACCCGCCACGATTCCCCGACAGTCGCGAGGGCATCCAAATGAGGGCACGTGATGGCGATGCTTACGGCCATCTCCCAGTCTCCCTTGAAACTCTGAAACTATACTTCGCTAAGTATACGGATAATAGTGAATGGCGTCCAGAATTAATGCGCCGTCTAAATCGATTTCGGAATGAGTGGCAGGTTTGCATGTTTATGGCATGTGGACGGAAAATCGACTGCAAGGTGGTCGTATAGCTATCGCAAAGCCAGTAGAAGTGCCTATCTGGGCTTTAATGTTTAGCTATCCTGGAGAGCGGCTGAAGGTAGTTGATAACGCCATACATCATAGGACAATCCCATAGACGAAGGCACAGAATCAATAGTCATCCCCAATCCTCTGCCACTCTTACCTTGTCTTAAACATGGTTCCGACGGCGTACGTCTTTCCTATATCATGAGTCACTAAAGCCTAATCATCATCTGGACTTTCCACCATCCGGTTTGCGCTATCCCAGAAGTAGCCGTAGAAGAGTCGATATAGTTAGACACAACGATAGACACAGCGGTATTCCTACAGACCAGGTACGATCAACACTCAACCTTAACATCATGCTTTTCTTTCCCCTGAATTATAGTTTCGACGGCCTCGGCCTCCTATTCCACGAGCCTTCAAACTCAGAATTGTCTGCACCTTCCCACCGGCCTTGTTTACTTTGATTTGTTTACACATTATACTTTCACTGCCAACAGGTAAGTACACAGCATGTTCGTCTATATAAACGCACACAACTCGCTCCTCAGAGTCTTGTCTCTTCTTCTTCTTCTCCTCATCACTCACGCAACACGCCTAGAAAGAATTCATGGTTTTAACCATCGTCATATACCTAGTAGGCTTTAGCCTCTTTTTTCACGTATGGAATATTTACTAAACATTCCTCAGTTCTTCATCGTTTTCACTCTTACCTCAACCTACCTCGTCCAACTGCTGTTCACAATGCTGTCACAGTCAGGGCTCAAGGGAGAATCCTGATAGTCTCCGCCATGTTAATATTCACGCCCCGCTCCTCCCCATGCCTGATGGTATTCACCAACCTGGCATCGCGAATTTCCAGGGTCCGCAATCTGGATTTGTCCGTGTCTAGATTCTATCGGTGTCGGGATTAGTATGTGTATCCTTTCCTATTTCCAAAGTCATCCTTGCGGCAAGGATATCGACTCCGTCCCACAGCAACTCGGCTTATAAATACTATATTTTGTACTCTTGGACACAGATACTACTCCGGAATTGGGACTATCTATGTCCTACCTTGAGGATGTCGATTACTAACGCGGGTCAGGGAGAACCGT
Source organism: Xylaria acuta (assembly GCA_022495125.1). NCBI lineage: Eukaryota > Fungi > Ascomycota > Sordariomycetes > Xylariales > Xylariaceae > Xylaria > Xylaria acuta. Next base: position 213,465 of record MU383149.1, on the reverse strand, counting down.
CGATAATACACCGTCCAGTAATACCAGACAAACTCGATAGCCGCGCTCCAGTCCCCCGTCCCCCTCATGTCTGAAAGTTCCTCTGGGATACGGCTGTTGGGAAGGCATACATGAGGGTGGCCACAACTAAGCCGCCTCTACTAAGGGCTACGAGCTAACACCAAGTTATTCCCGGCCAAACCTCTCGGATTTGCAGATGCATTTCTACTGAAAGCACAAGAACTGTAAGTCTTTTCCATATTTTCTTCATAGCTTTAATTAACAAACCTATAGCCTACCTAGACTCCGTCTTAATTCTCCGGTTTCAAAAAAGGAGCTACCACCATTGTTGCTATCTTCCTCTGAGGGCGGCGGAACCCCCCCAGCCAAGTTTTAGCAGTCGATAACGCGGCCTCAGGAACTTTCCGTTATTGCCGTGGTGCAGATGGCAAGAAGAGCATACAATTTCTGTACTGCGCCGCGATTCGTCGAGAGTGGATGGCCATATGAGCAAGTGTAGGGGGCCTTCAACGTCGGGACGTCACCCACATCTTTACCTACGGGGGTCCTCGGTGATGCCAGGAATGAAGCGTTGTTCATCAAATTCTCCGGATTGCCGAATTGAGGTCAATCCTGCCAAAGAGGCCATACGTTTTATGAGCTCTAGTAACCGACATGCCGAGAGGTATTATAAAGAAGGTAAGATTAATAATCTTCGGACTTCAATTGACTTGCTGATGCAAGTGGCAGTTGGCAGAGATGCTGGGTACAATGTGGGCATTCAAACGCCATTATGGCGTTATGCCTCGCCTATCACCACAAGCATCGCACTCGAATCATTTCCGCCGCTGGATTTTCGTACAAAATGGGGAGCGCGGCCCCAATACCCCAATACGCAGAAAGCAGCATCACCAAAACTCATCAACACTGCCCCATGGGCGGGCATCATGTTCCGTACTTAGAGGATCAAATCCCCACAGACGCAATCATCATATTCAAAACGGTGGGGAATGCGTTCTTGGTGAACTGTTGACACATTGCCCATTGGCTGAATAGGGCCACACCCTCAAATGGACCTCATGCGTGTCAGCCACGGCGTCATCTTCGAATCCGGCGGCTGCCCGCAAATCATACACCTCGCTAGCAGCCGCGCCCTAACCCCCTTAACGCCATAGTTCTCGTCATGGGTTGGCTCGCGGCCAATCATGAAAATCTCACCGTAAAACAGAGTCTCGGCCTGAGAGGAACGCTGCTTGCCTTTGGGTTCTGAGTGCCAGAAAGATCGATTACGGTGGTGTTTTGCTCTCGTTTATTGGAATCACCGTCCTCTTGATTCCTATTAGCGGTGGAGCGCCTCTCGGTATATACATCGACCGTCACTCAATGTGCAGGAAAACTGGCGAGACTATACGCGCGCCTGAAGGGGTCGGAATTACCCACGGACATGTTCCATCGAATCAACAAAAATTGGCGTGCGATGGAAACTCGTTAATCCGAGTCCAGCTCAGCTATAATATTTCGGTTCACCATGCGATCCCGGCGCTCCTCATAGATGGAAACAGCGAGATGAACAGAATAAGGAGAGCCGTCGTTATCTCGGGATCCCAACCGATTTGGCGACTTGATGCAGAATCTCCAAAAATTGACTCTGTGGGCCATCTTTATAACGAGTTCCTCGCCATCCCAAAGCAAGTAGGTGGTAAAGTGTTCAGATATCGTCGGACACTATGTTTGCGACGAACTACCATCTGAGGTTGTTTGTATCGACACCGGGACCGGCCTCGACTAACTCCGCCGAGCTACCGAAATCGCTCAGCGGGAATTAAGAAGTCAGGTACGAATTGTTGGTTATCAGTGACAATCCTCTTAACAACAACGAGGTCTTCTTGGTCTTCAGGCGAGAGCACGCTTACTGATTGACTGGCAAATTCGGTGGCACCCGAGGCGGCGGAGGCGGGCCATCTTCGCGAGGCATCGAGAACAGTATACGATGTGATTCCTGGCTGGTACAGGTTGGCGACCGAAAGTCTCAACTTGGGTGCCGTTTCTCATGGGACCAGACAGAAGCCCCTGTTGGCCACAAGACTCGGCGTTTGGCGGTTCGGATTCGGGTCCAGTTTTCACTGCGTCCGCGTGATTATCCTGCTACGCCTTCTTAAGACTGGGCAACAGCAAGAACCAGTCTGCAGCCAGTATAGTCGGTACAAGCCAATACCCTCTTACACGTCTTTACATGATGAATCTAGTCCTTCGTCGACCAAAATGGGACCGGCGTGACATTGCCCACTATCGCACGAGACCTTGGTGTCGGAAAATCGCCATTTCCTGGGCCGGAACCTCGTCCCTTATCGCTAGCAAGACGTTCGACGTGTCATGTGGCCACCTATCCGATCGGATCCATTTGGCCGCAAGTCCGTGTTCCTTGCTCAGATATCGACATCGCGCTCAACACCATACAAGGCGGGAAGTTTTGTCGATAGCTGAGAAGAATCTGACGGCGTTTCATTAAAATTTAAACAGTTCTTCGACTATGGCATTAATATCATTGATCCAACAATCCGAGGGCCAAACTGATGCAGGCAAGGAGACGGATAGTTGGGGCTCAGTTCGACGTTGTTCAAGGTAATATGCGCCTGGCGCTTTACGGGACCTCATGTCCCTTCTTAGATTAATCGCTAATATATCCAGCGCAATTTATAGTCGAGCTGTCCAGGCCCACTGGAACTCGATCTCAGCCACCATCAATCGGCCGAACGCGCCCTCCTTGAGGGCCCTCTACAAAGTGGCACCGGAGGACTCGGTGAAGTAAAAGATGTTCTATTCCACTCACCGAGTGGAAAAGGTAGAGACTTTTTGCTGTAGAGATTGAAGACGAAGAATCGAGACGAGCGTTTCATCTATTGTGCGCAGCGTGCTCATACTGGGTGCACCAATAACCAATTTCTCACACTCGCAGCTGACCAACTCGCAAATAGGCATTATCGTGGTTACCAGGTTTGCGTGAGCAGCTTGGCCCAAGGAAGAAAGGCAGTGAGGATACGATTGTACCTCTGCGTAACAGGCAAGATATGCCTCATGTACCCAGGGCTCTAGGCCGCTTTCCAAAATTTAAACAAATAAAAGCGCAATAACCTCAAAATAAACGTAACAGTGATGAGATTATTGAACATCAGAGCAAGCTAAACTATGCTCCTGATTTGGAGTCGGTGATGGTTGCAACTGGATTAATAACTCGTTACCAGTGGTAGCATTTGACTGCAAGCTATGTAGTACTCACGAGCTGTGCGATGGCATAGGACTGGAAAGTGAGCTGTGTTTTCATAACATGCTCGTGCTCACAAGATACGCCAATCAGTCTCGAGTAGAAGCTCGACGCAGGACTCATATGCCTTAAATATAAGCCTCGATTTTGACAGCCGAATGTCTATATCAGTATACACAACCCCCATCCTCAACATCTTCAACGTATATGCCCCTATTTCAAGAAATCGTCCCGAATGGACTGAGCCATAGCGCCAGGCAGGTGCTTTTCATCACTACTTTTCACATGGGACGAATTCCTATACTTGTCATTACTCCCACTGTCGCTCTTTCTCCTCACCGCATCCATAAGACCACCACCACCACCACCACTCTTAGTCTCCTTCGGCTCTTCTCCCCGTGACTGCCCATGGCCGAACTTGACCGAATCGAGTATGCCGCTACGCCTCCCACTTTCGCTCGGGGGGGTCCTCTGGCCAAGTTCGTCGAGGAGACCGCCACGAGCCACATCTTCTGTCTCATCATAATAGTCGCGATTGCCCTGCTGCATGACTTCTTCTATGCCGCCATGTCTCCCGTCGTGCGTCTTATCGCCTGAGGGTCGTCTCGCCTCGACCTCGGCCGAAGCTCTCTTCGTGTCGCCCGGCTTTAGCGCGTCTTTGAGTTTGTCGAGGAGTGCTCTGTCTCGAATTCCGGGCTAGATAGTCCGACTTATCAGATCGTGCATGAGAGAGTGTGCCGAAGGTGGGAGGCTAGCCTACCGATTCGGTCTGCGAGTCCTGTGCAAAGTCGACGTTCTCCCCGCCTACGGCCGCACCGTAGTTGAGTCCACTGGACTCAGTGTTGTTTCTTTCTCCTGATGGCATTGTTGGAGACAGGCTTGGTGTTGCTAGTGAAGATTAATGATCATACATTCCGACAGCAGAATGGCTCTATAAGTATTTCAATAGATTTTTATCCAATCTCTATGCGAAATCATCTGACGGCATGCCTCCGTCTCTCAATCGTCATGATGATATCAGATTACGTGTTAGTATATCATCAAAGTTCACCTTGAAACGACCTAGCCAGAACCTGTCTATCTGATAGGCGCCACAAATGCCTACCTGCGACCGGTTCCTGACTGGCTAAATCGAGATTCTTCATTCCTCTACGGTAGAGAACTACGAAGAGCATAGCACGCAACGATCTTTACTTTAAGGTTTCTTCTCCACATTCGTGCCCCCAATTCGCCACATGGTACTTATCGTGTTCCCGCAGTGAAGACCCGGCGGGTGGACGTCATCCGGAGAGAAAAAATTGGAGAACGTATATGATACCCTGGGTAGGGAAGCAAATTCTGGTCGTGTCTGATACCGAGTGCAAGTAGAGCCCAGTAGACGGATCGATCAATCACTCATAAAACTCATGTCGCGGGTCTCTTTCGGGCCTTCGACTCACGCTCCTCAACATAGGATCCTTCGTGCGGACCGTCAACTATACGGGCGAAATGACACGGCTTAGCATCGACGAAAACGGAACTTTGAGGCTTAAGCGAAGCCGCAGACTGTGGCAGTAACCACTTATGGTATGTAAATACGTAGCCCCCGAAGCAAGTGAGTCAACGGCACCGTATGGAAACGGTGTATCTCAGAACATGGCGACCTGAGAAGGTGATAACAAGACATCTTCTACTTCTAGATAGGTAGGTGAAATTAAAGAATATACATCCTGTTTATCCAGTGCCTTCAATGCGAGTCCTCAAAAACAGACCCGTTTTAATGTTAAAGGGAAGGTGACGATATTTGGATAATGGAAATAGACATATACCGGAGAAGTGGACGACAGATGGGGCATGACTGAATAGAAGTAGGTCACCTAACCCAGAGGTTAGTGTTCTCAAACCGCCGAAATTGAACGCGATGACGCAACAGATTCATACTTGCTCTACGATTTTAAATAAAGGCCAACACATGATTATAGATATAGTAAGAGGGAAGGCGGTTGAAGTACTGAAGTTTGAGATCACTGCCAGCCCCTTTTAACATGGCCTGGGCTCAGCTACCTGAGATGAAGCAATTGACGCCCCTTGTACCTTCCTACACCTTTGGCCAACGACCACTGAGGGATTTCTCTACGTCTTTTTGAAAGGTTGTTAGAGCTGTGTCATTGCTGCTTAAGCCAGTGATGGAACGTGTTAACAGCGCTGCTACTTAGATTTCCACTGGAAGTAGCTTAGTAGACGCTCTGGGGGCATATGGAGTAGGTGGTGAGGCTATGCGAGCGATTTCGTATTCTATGGTTCCGATCTTCTTTCATCAAGCGGAAGTGCTTGCGGCCCGGTTTCACACAACGCTGACTGTGATGACAGATCATGTCCGCCGTTAACTATTGAACGAGAAAGGCAAAAATTTTTTTTTGAAGACATGGCGATAAATTTGTGTTTAGTTCTTCCCTCTAGAATCTGTAAGGGGGTATTACACAACAGTCTTCAAGTATAGGGGTAAAAGGGGTAATTGGCTGATTCTTACCCCTCTACCTTGGGTCCTATAACCTATAAAGTATCTCATTCCGATACTGTAGATAATGCCTCTGCTAGATTGCAACAAAGCCTTATCATATTCAAAGTAGCCGCCAACGTTGTTCACCTATTAAACCACATCAGGCTTCTCACAGGACCATGTTGGCAAGTACGTCGCGCCCTATTTCTCCTCGTCCTGATTTAATATGCCGGAAACCGTACAAGGTTCCTTCCTCAGAAAGAAATTATTAAACTGTAGATACTGATTCGTTTTCTCTCTTATGAATTTATAACGGCCTTCATTTGTACCGCAAACATGATAGATGGAGGCCGAGAGCACAGGCAGCAGGAACCAGGTTGACCCACTAGGATTGCTTCTGTGTGGCCAAGTGCCGCCACCTGCCAGCTCGCAAACTTTCGAAGACTTGCACTTCGAAGTTCGAACTTGTAGCAAACAAGCTTCACAGTTTAGTGACGACGTATTCTTACATTGGGATATCAAGAGCACCAATACCTGGGGTGATCGCTTAGACGACGTAACTATAGTTTTGAAAGGCGCATTTTTCAGGTTTGAAAATGAGGATCCTCGAAGCCCAAAACGCCGTCTTGACCAATGTCGAGGTCTACACATTTCTCTCGGACCAAGCCAGCCAGTATCAGGCACAGAAGCGCCGCGGCCCCAGCAATCTGGAGACACTTCGAGGAGAGGTAGGCAAGCCGTCGTCGTATCCTGCGCACGAGCCACATCACTCATAAAGACACGCAGATGCTCAAGTATTTCGAGACATTCCCGGGCCCTCTGAGTCAGAAACCGCTGCCATATGACGTGGCGTCTATTCCTGTTCTGCTTCAGAGGTTGCGCCCCTACAATATCACCAAGGGCGAATGCATCATGGTTGTGAATCTGCGACCCACTACCAGCGCCGCACTCAACGCTGTGCTAGAACATATGGAGGCACGATTCAGCGAACAGCAGCAAGAGGAGATTATGAACATAGTCATCGAGGTTCTTGGCGAGTTCCCGCCGCCGCCCGAGGGTTACGAAGACGCCATGGAGACAACCGAGGATGGCCGGTGACCGCGTTCTGAAACACAACTTGCACCGACTCTGAAAGTTTGAAAGCGCAGTTCTCGGGAATAGTAAGGAATCTTCAACTATGGCCCATCCCATCGATGCCAGCTGTTTACATCAATCCGCAACCCCCTTCGCTCTGCCCACCTGCTTCGGTCTTGGTCTGTGCGGCCGTATTGCAGATCTCCTCAAACGCCAACTTGAGCAGCTCGCCCGTCACCGCCGAACACTCGACATACTTGTCCGCCCTCATGCTCTGCGATACCTTGTATCCCTCTTGGGGGTAGATGATGCCATTCGGATCGGTCTCGGATCTCAAATCCCTCTTCAGACCGACGACCATGATGGGAATGCGATCGCTTGTCCGAAAGATACTCCGGATCTCCCTGATCCACTGCGGTTGTGTGGAGGTTAGACTTGGACGGGAGGATATGGAAACGTCGAATACTGACAGCTCGCTCCATGTTGATTAGACTCAGTCGCCGACTGATGTCATAGCATATAAGGATCAGGTCCGGCTCTAATAGCCGCCAGTCTTCGGGGAAGGAGGTATCATAGAATTCAAGGCGATACGCCCGTCTCCTGTTACGCAGCTCAAAAATAAAAGGCTGATCTTGGTCTTCTAACAATGTGACCGAGGCATTTCCATCAAGAGAAGCTGCGCCCTTGCTAATGCGGCTGTCTTGTGTGTTAATCGTGCTTGGTTCTTTTAGCTATGATGGTATGACTATCAACGCACGATAGAAATGTTGTTTTCCCTACTTTCTCATCGCCGAGCAGCAGTACTTTTACAGGGTGTTCTTCCATCGACCTAGCGCATTGGATTCATTCCCTTACGAATCCGTTGAGAAGGATCGGTGTCAAGTGATATCAAGTGAATAGGGTAGAGATAAAACAGGACAATTATGATGGACTCCAGGCCCAAGTTCCGCTATGATCGGACAGGAGCTGAAGCTCTAGATACAGTACCAGTACATCTAGCGCTGACGCAACGCCGTTATCGATAAGACTTCGCCTTGAAAATGATGTTTCGCTTGCTTCATCCATCCATTTCGGATCGAACTAAATGATGGAGTTGTCAAAATAAATTAAGACTAAAAGCACAATCGCATAGTCAATGCAGTCACTATACAGCTATTCTGAACATCTGGTTACATAGGTAGAATGTATGTGGTCCCTCGGCAGCAGCGCCTGTCGTAGTTGGCGCCCACATAGATTGCACCAACTGCTAATAGCCTTCACTGCGCGCCGAGCAGCCCAATGCAGCTTCTCCACTGCTCCCATCGCACAGGCGAAAGCCACAAAACGGCCCAAAATGGATGCGGGTGCGTCCCAGTACGGTCGATGGACCAAGGGCGCTCTCATCAAGCGCATCCAGGCGCTGGAGTATGAACTTCGAGCAAAAGATCAACGAGGGACACCGGTCGTCGCAGCTACAGAAACGACAGCGGCAGCAGCAACAACAACAACAACGCATTCCTCGTCAGATGGAGGCAATAGAATAGAGCCAGAAGCGGAAACAGACGTCGGACCGCAGAGGAAGAAGAAGCAGAAGAAGCAGAAGAAGCAGAAAGAAGGACGCAGCCTTGATCCGTCAAAGTACTCGACGAGGCTCGTTGCGCTGAAGCTCGCGTACCTGGGCAAGAACTATGGCGGGTTCGAGTACCAGAACAGCGCCAACATCCCGACCATCGAGGAGGAGCTCTGGAAAGCCATGGTCAGGGCCTGCCTCATCTTCCCCGAGAACCCGGACGAAGTGAACTGGGATCCGTGGGAGTATGCAAAGTGCGGCCGGACCGACCGTGGCGTCAGTGCTTTCGGGCAGGTCATCAACATCAGAATGAGGAGCAACCGACCGTTACCAAAGGAACCGGAGGAAACCCTTGCGGGAACGAGGGATCAAGCTATTACGGAAACGACGGCTCAGGATGTCGGTGAAACGGAAACAGCCGAGGCAGCAGAAAAGGCGCCGAAGCGCGAATTCAACGACATCACAGACGAGCTACCCTACACGCGCATCCTGAACCGGCTCCTACCGCCAGACATCCGGATCCTAGCATGGTGTCCCACAACACCAGCCGAGTTCTCGGCAAGACACCACTGCCGGGAGCGGCAGTACCGGTACTTCTTCACGCAGCCGGCGTACTCGCCGATGCCGTCCGGCATGGAGGACCCGAAGAGCCGCCGCAGCGACGACGAGAGACCCAAGAACGGCTGGCTGGACATCGAGGCGATGCGGAGCGCGGCCAGGCGTTTCGAGGGGCTGCACGACTTCCGCAACTTCTGCAAGATCGACGGCACCAAGACGCAGCAGAGCTTCCGCCGGCGGATCTTCGAGAGCGCCATCGTGGAGGCGCCCGACGTCGAGACGGCGCTGCCGCATCTGCGGCGGAGCGAGTTCCAGCCTTCTTCTTCTTTCATCTCAGCAGGCCCCTCGGAACCGAGCACCACCGCCTCTCCGCCGCCCCCGGCGGAGAACTATCCGAAGGTGTACTACTTCCACGTGCGAGGGTCCGCCTTCCTGTGGCACCAGATCCGCTGCATGGTATCCGTGCTGTTCATGGTGGGGCAGGGGCTGGAAGACGTCTCGGTGATCGACAGATTGCTCGACGTGGCGGCGGAGCCGCGACGGCCCGAGTATGGCCTCGCCAACGAGACGCCGCTGGTCCTCTGGGACTGCCTGTTCCCGAGGGATCTCGACGACGACGACCCGATGACGACGACGATGACGACGCGTAAGAAAGACGACCTGTTGGAGTGGGTGTACGTGGGCGAGGACGAGGCCCGCAACGCGCACGGGGCCAAGGGCCTCGTCGACCACGTCTGGGGGCACTGGCGCGACCGCAAGATGGACGAGCTGCTCGCGGGCCAGCTGCTCGGCGTCGTGGCGACGCAGGCCGACCTGTCGCTGTCGCTGTCGCTGCCGCGCCGGAACCCCAACGACGCCCACCGCTACGCGCCCGTCGCGCAGAAGATGTTCGAGGGCGGGAACCGCGAGCGCAGCGCGGGGAGGTACGTCCCGCTGCTGAAGAGGGGGAGGCTTGCGTCCCCGCAGGAGGCGTATGATAAGGAGGCGAGGAGGAAGGGGTTCGAGAACGCGGCGCATATGATGGAGGTTATGGCGCAGAGGAAGGTTGAGGCTGAGGCTGAGGCGGCGGCTGGTGGTGAGGTCACTCAGGTGGTGGGAGGTGGAAGTGGTGAGATGGTGGAATAGATGTGGCACAGCATGTCACTGGGGGCCTGAGAGACGATGCATCTTTCAATATATCAGGACTAGAACTAGAACTATATAACGACTACGAAGACCGCGCCATGCAAATCTTGCAGATCCCGGGGTATCATTAACATGAAGCTTGCCTGAACACCAAAACCAACCATAAACAAATTCATCTCCAAAACGCCATGCTATGCCATAACCAACCAACCAACCAAGTCTTCCATTTCCGTCCATGTACAATCACCCATCCCTTTCAACTCTTTCCATCCAACCTCGCCCCGTCCCCAACCCCACGCTCATAAAGACACTCGCGCACGCCCCTCCAGACCCTCTCCACGACATCGGCCCTGGGCAAGAGCCGGGGGAAGACAACGACGACGTCCGGCTCGCCCTCGACGACGACGACGAGGTAATGCCTGACCTCGAAGCCGCGGAAGGCCTCGTTGACGACGACGTCGAGGATCTTCTCGGTGGGGATGAAGCGGGTGGTGGCGCGGCCGGCGAGCAGGCCGTCCTTGCTCGAGCTCGTCTGGATGCCGAGGCCGCGGAGCACGAGGAGGGACTCCTCGACGTGGAGGCGGCGCGTCAGCGCGTAGAGGGCCAGCAGACACGCCGGGACGGCGAAGCGCGGGGGTAGTAGTGGTGTAGTGGTGGTGGTGGTGGTGGTGCGAAACGACGATGCCAGGACGCCGATGGGCGAGGCGAGGACGGCGTGGTGGAGGAGCACGGAGAAGGAGAAGAAGAAGCTCGATGACGGGCTGGAGCACGGACTACTACTCTGCGCCCACGTCGCGTACAGGAAGAGCAGGATCAGCCCGCTGAGCAACCCCTGGCAGAGGTAGATGGCGTATAGAGAGAGCCGCAGTGGAACGGTTAGTGGGGGAAGCGTCGACACGGTGAATTCGGCGGCTGTGGGCGAGGGGCGCCGGATGCGTAGGTAGGGGGATGTTGTTAACATGGTTTTGAACTTTTAGGGGGGGCCGTTTAGAGGTAGTCGGTTTGGATCATAAGGTGGGATGGTTGTGGACGTGCTTGGGAGAGATATCGATTGTCCGATGTGGTGTACGGCTTGCACTTTACTCTGCCGGTTGGTTGATTGAACGAGTGTGCTATTATGTACGTAGTGGCCAATTTGGCTACGGTAGGAAGGGATCTGAAAATCAAGAAATAGCCATCCCTAGACAGCAGCTGGCAGAACCAAACAAGATCTCTCTCTCTCTGGGAGGACTGCTGCCACAGGTAGGTAGTTGGAGATGCATGGTGGGAGCTTCAATTGAGAGCAATTAGTCTAGGTACCAGGTATCTAATGACGGAGGACCAGCTGTGCCCCACAAATTTATCAACCAATCAAACCCCGCCTCCGGCTCTCTCCCGGACTTTACCCGTAGGGTCCCTCATAAACCAAAACAAGAGCGCGAACTCTTAACTGTAATGGTTAATTTGGTTGAAGGCGCTTGCAATTCTCAGACCGTCACTCCCATGTCCATAAGAACCCCCGACGCCGCGCCCAGCGCAAATGCCGCGGCGGCTCACCCATCCGCTTGGGTAACCAGTGTTGATTGGGCGGCCCTAGGAAATGGAGAGGATGCTTCAGGGAGGCTTCACTCTGCAGAGTATCTCCCCCGTCGCATGGTGTGCTGGAACACGTTTGGCTCGGGGACATGGGGTGGTGATCTGAGATGGAGATTGTCAACTCCACGATTCTTTTTTTATTTTTTATTTTATTTTTTATATTACATATCACCAATACCTGATTGCCAAAGTTTTAATACTATACCTATTCATCTCCTTACCGCATTTAACATTCTATAGATTATGTTGCATGTTGCCCACGCCTAGATTCGAACCCTTTTTGCCTCACACAGGTGGGGCACGCACTACTAGAAGCACTGGCATCTCGCTCCAACACATGGAACGCATCGAACCAAACAGATTGAGCACCTGAGTCTACAGTACAAGCAAACTTGGATCCGCCGAATACCTAAATGAGCATTCACGGCCACACAATTGAAAGCACACTCTGGTCTCTATCACATTTCAACAAATAGGTTGCGATTATTGCGTAGATATCATGATGCATCGACATGACTACTGCTACCACCACCTCAACTATACCTAGATACAAAGACGGAACACGAACTGGCAGCCAGTATGCAATAAGTAAAACACAAACGTCATGACAATGCCCATCTTATCATCTTCCCCTCCTTGAAAACCAACGCGTAAGAGAACAGTAGGAATCGAAAAAAAAATAAAAGGTATGAGATAGATAGAAAGAGACAACAGGGATGCCGTGAGGCAGCACTATTCTTCGCGAGGTAAATAAATTCAGCAAGAGGAGGGGGGGGGACGATTTTTCTTGTTTCCCTTTCCTAACATTTCCAATTCCAATTCCGTCATCAACACATGGTTTGTAAGCGTTTGCTGTTACAGAGTCAAACCAATTGTCTGTTTTTCTGCCGCGTGGCATTTGCTGCCCTAGTTTCCCATCTTTCTTTCTGTGTGTCTGTCTGATTGGGCCCCCCTTTTTTACTCGTTTCTGTGTATCCCTTCCCTCTCGTTTCATTCGTGTCGTGAATCATGACGAGGTTGTGAAAAAAAGATAAAAAATAAAATAAAAGAGCATGCATGCTATTCGATAACAGAAGAGAAAAAAAGGAACAAGTGATGGAAGAAGAAAAAGATGAGATTTTCATTCGTGGCGATTCGCCTCGTTCATCTGTTGTATAATCCGACATGGTATCAATAGAGGTAAGGCATCGGCCCGAAGAGAAAAAAAAAGGAGGGGAATCAGAAAAAAAAAAAGGAACAATATACGTTAGAAAGAGCTGAACGCCGGCGCCATGCAATCAATTATGCGTCGTATATTAGAAAACCCAACCATCGAATTCCACGCGAAAGGATAAAAAGGCATCAACACGATGGAGGGTAGGTACGTGTATGTTTTCTTTTAAATCATCTCACTCCGGTGGAGGCCGCTGCCGACCTCCTGCTGCTGTTGGTACGCCATCCGGACCTCGCGGGGATGGCGCTCCATGGTCTGAGACGCGGGGTTATTATAAGGGACTGATGGTGCCGGTGCGGAAGAAGGAGGAGGAGGAGGAGGAGGAGGGAGAGGGAGAGCAGGGCCGCTGTAGCCGACGGACTGCGGCGGAGGCGGCACGCTCTCGTAGGGCGACGTCTGCTCCGGGGACTTGGTCCGGCTCCCGAGGATCGAGTTGCTCCGGCCCCGGCTGGCGGACCGCATGCGCTCCGTCGCGCGGTTGAAGCGCCCCGCGATGCTGTTGTCGGTGGCGCTCCGTCCGCGGTTGTGGCCGTTGCGCGACGACGGCGGCGCCGGCGGCGCGATGATCGGCACGGTGGACTCGTGCATGGGCGCCGCGGCCGGGATCGCGGGGCCCTGGCCCTGGTCCAGGTCCTCGTCCATGACGATCTCGATGGACCCCGTGCCGGCCGGGCTGCCGTACACGGTCGGCCGCAGCCCGGGGAGCGGCGCGGGAGGGGGCGGCGGCGGCATCGCCAGATGCTGCAGCTCCTTCAGGATGGGAGGTGGAGGCGGCGGCGGCGGGATGTCGTCGCGCGAAGACTTCCTCGAATGCCGGCCGCCTCCGATGATCTCGTCGATCCCACGCATTCCGGCTGTGGCGTCGATGCTCATCTTCCTCGTGCTGACGGAGCTCCTGCGCGGTTGGCTGGGTGCTTGCATCCCCTGCGGGAAGGTTGGGTGGGTGGAAAACGTGGGGGGACCCGCGGGTTCCTCGGGTATGGGTGCTGACATGCATCTCGGGATGTTGGGTCTCACTGGAGGTGAGTACACAGTAGAAGGAAGCAAAGTCAACGGTGCATCTTCGGGGATCTTGGTGGGCGAGTTGTTGCCCGGCTTGTCTGGTGAAGGTTGCCCAGAAGAAGAGGGAGAGGTCTTGTAAGTCGTAGGGATAGGGGGGACGGTAGGCATGTTCCTTTCGTTTTTGAATTGTAGTCTCATGGCCTTGGGAGTTGCGGGAAGGCCGATCATTTGGCGGTTGGGGCTACGCATGTTGGAAGCTCTGTGAGTGGTGTGATCCGCAGTTTGACTCCTGGGCGGCAAGTCCCTCGGAGGGACGAAAGTCGTCTGAGGGAGCTCAAAAGCGCTGGGTGGTCGGGAGATAATGGGGGATAGGTTATCGGGATGCAGGATTGGCGGCACAGAAGGACGTCGCGCGAGAGACTTACGACGCTCTTCTAGTTCACGGGCTGCCGCCTCTTTCTTGAGCTGCCTTTCGAGGGAGATCTGCTTCAAGTCACCTGCACTGGCCTGAGCCGTTGGTTGTTCACGGGTCGGCTGAGCTGGCATTGGAGGCTCTTGTTCAGCGGGTGTCTTGTTCCTTCTACGGCGGCTTTCAGATCGGTCCCTGGCTCTTGAAACAGCAGGCGACGACGGATCTTTCGCGCTGCCGCTCCGGTTGTGCCGACTCCTGAATTGCTCTTGTGCCTCCACCGCCGCCTGGTAGTCAGCCTCGTCGTCTGATGGTAAGTGATAGAATTTCACTTGATCAGACATGGGCAGCGGCGACGAAGGCGATCGCACGACAGAGCCATCGCCGCGACCGTTGCTTCTGCCACGAAGCTGAAGCGCTGGCGGACGGCGCTCGCGACTCCTGTGCCGACTGGCGCGGCTCGACGTACGACTCGACACGCGGGTGCTTCGAGGCGATAATCTCCGAATCTGACTTGACTTGCGAACTGTAGAAGGTTCAGTAGAATCGAGGGTGAGAGGAGCAACGCCCTCGTCGCTCAACTGTATATCAACCTGCTTTGGAGTGCTAAGATTGATGAGTTCTTCCGGAGACATGGGGATTGGTGAGGTAGGTGAACGCTTGGCTGGTTTCGGTGTCCAATTCCTTCCTCCGCCTCGCCCTCTCTCCTTTGAGGTCTCTCTCGCGGCCTTGCGACTGCGGCTAGTTTCACGGCTTCTCGCTGAGCGATCATCTTGTCGATGTCGGCTACTCTCGCGGCTACGTGTTTTCTTAGAGTAGTGCTGAGCAGCCTCTAAACTGTGGATGTAATCTGTGAGACTTTTGTTTCCTACGCCGTTATAGTTAAGTCGGTAGCTTCGCCCTGCGCTCGAATTAGAGGTAACAGAGCCAGCCACCGAGCCAGGTCCACGGCGACGTGTGGGCCAGTGGAAGCGTGTCGAGGATGTACCAGACTGCTCTGGGGAGGTTACATCACTGCCCATGGCCGCGTCGATGGAATTCAGCTCAAGCTCCATTCCTTCAGGCCTACGATCTCGAGCACCGTTGCGACTTGAACGGCCCTGCTGCATCAAAGCTTGGATTGATTCCGGTCCAGGGGATGGCGGGGGCGCTTCCTTACGAACGTGACTATCCCTCATCATCATTGGGCTGGCTGTAGCAGCTCGTAAGACAGACATTCCAGTATTATAATGGTCGTTTGAGCCCTGTCGAGAGTGTACCTGAGGGCCAGGTTGGGTCGTGTCGGGGACGGCATCAACAAAGACATCATCGGCCAAGTTGCGTCGATGGCCATCAGCAGATAATTCGCCAATGGCCGGCAACCTCTGTCGACCAAAGCCGCCAGGAGTGACGGGATTTGCCGAAGCTGGGGTGTTGAGGGCACTTCGTTGAGATGGACGAAGGAAAGCCGTACCCGGATCACGACCACCGGGAGAAATAGCAGATTCTGCAATTGGCGTCACACCTGCAGCAATAGGAGTTTTCCCATCGTCGCCACCTGCGAAGAACTTCGACTTCTGCTTTTTATCATCAAACGAGGTTATTAGTTTCAAAGCCGAAGACTTCGCAATGCTGCGTTGAGGTCCGCGATTCAACCCTAGAGGGGACAAAGGGGGACTCATCACCTCGGGGATGCTCGGGTGTATGTTTTGGAATGTTGTTTGCACGGCGGATGGCGAAGCCCATGGCTCTGTAGACTCAACACCAGTACAAGCAAAGCTGTAGAAAAACAGTCAATGACAAGTTGAAAGTCGGAGGGAGGATCTTATTGCACATACCATCGAATGGCTAAGCCTTGCTGGCCATGTTGAACAGCGAATTCACCCCATTTCTTGATAACCGCGGCTTGACGCTCCCATACCCCGGGAAAGAACAGGCAAAGTAAGACTAAAGCCTCCAGAAACTTCTTGTGTGAAACATATATCTCGATCGCGTCGTTGTAGTCGCCCATTCCGATCATAATAGTAGCTGCAGCATGCACATCGCCGTTCTCGAGGAGCCGTTGCACAAAAGCACGGCCAAGGTTGTGTTGCGAGGCGTGGCCTCCGATGCCGCTTAACGCGAGCAGCATCCAATCTGAAGATGTCATGTTCTCTGAAGTTGCTGTCATCACGTCTGCATTCATATCCCCGAGCCATTTAGCGAGCAAGATGCGACTTGGTGATCGAGCAGGGTGTCGTAGCATCTCATCACGAACGAGATCTTCCATCTCTCTGTTCCACCCAAAGATGATGCTGAGCATTTGTCGGCGGAGATCATCATTCGTCAGACGCGTCTGATCAACTAGAGTAGTGTGCTTGTAAGGGACATCATGGAGACGGCTTCTAGTGAACTTGAACAGATCGTGAACCCTAGATTCATCGGGGCTAGGAAGAACCTCGTTCCTTAGTCTCGAGGGCCGGTTTCGTGATCTAGAAGACGATGTAATAGAAGCTGAGCTGACACTACTGATGGAGTATGCATCCTTGTCACCAAAAGGGGGTCGGGCCGATGATCGCAGAGACGACCCAGCAGAAATGTAAGTGTTTTCGGTCATTCCACGTGACTGCACTGATGACTGGTACCGTCCCTGCGTGCCCGAGTTGGCAGACGATTTGGAGATGGTAGAGCTCTTAGTAGATACTGGACTAGCCGACATGTATCTGTCATGATCAACCGAATCACTAGCCGAGTCAGTTCCTCGAACCATCCTAGCCAGGGGTGACATGTGGTCATCGTCGCTTTCTGAAATCTCAGCATTAATTGGGATGGACGAGTCGGATTCTGTGCCAATAATAACGACCCCCTGCTCCACCTGCTCCTCGATGGACACGGGCGGGGACGGTGGCAGATGGTTGGCTGGATGCTGAGCGTTGGTGATCAACATGGCCGGTGTGTTGAGGTCGAACTGTTGTACCGTGTTATTGGCCCCGAGAGTGAAGAGGATCGCACCAGGCCCGTACACGGCGAGGCCCCGGACGTGTTCCAGCGTCGGTATGCTGTCATAAGTGACATGTTTAGTCCGTACATCCCATGATAGAGTCTCGCTGCAACAAGACGTGTTAGTCCCAAAACGTCCCAGAGGCGCGCGTAGCCGATCTGCATGCATGTATGACTTACTTGTCAGAAAACTGGATAATGCGGCCATTCTTCGACCAGCCCATCCAGTTGGGGCCGTTTTGGTAACTGTCGTTCCGCTTTAGGATCCGTACCACCTTGGCAGGGTCGTTGCTGTTGAACGATTTCGCCACGCTCCACACCCTCAAGTCCCCGTCGTCGGTCTGCACAGCCAGCATATCCGACTTTTGGCGGGAAGACGACGCATGCCAGGCGAGGGTGACTATGGGCGAAGGCGCTCTGGAGGTGCTGAGACTGTGCAGTATCGTGAATCTGGGTTGAAGAGTGGCAATGATTAGAGAGCCATTCTGGTATCTGGACCAAGTCAGTGAAGGCATTTTCCGTAGCGAGGCGGCACGCGTTACCCAATGGCAAAAGTTCTGCAGTCGGCGGCGGGAGCCAGTGCAGTTATAGGGATCTGGTCGATGGTTCGCGCCGATATGTGCTCGGAGGTCATGGGCTCGAAGAGAATAACATTTCCTTGCACGTTGCCTGGCGGTGAAATCAGCACGTAAGATACAGGCCGAGTGTGGGAAAGGTGCATACCAAATGCGACGTTTCCATTCCGCATCCATATGGCGCAAGTGAGATTCTCGTACGACGCGAACCGAGCAACTTCTTCGCCGGTCATCAAGTCCCATACAATGGCGGTCATGTCCACATCGTAGCTCACGACAAATCGCCCATTGCCCGTTGTTGCGCTTTGCGTGTCAACTGCGAGCAATTGAACCTCGGCGGAATGGCGAGAGAAACGTCTCTCGATCGTGAGACTATCATGGTGTGCGACCACTACCGAATTGCCCTCTATAAGACCGTTAGCCGCCACAGAACATGGCCTGCCCGACTCAAATTTCACACGTACGCCCATATAGCAGCATCCTGTCCGTCGCCGCAGTTGGCTCGAAATATCTCGTGGGCATGCTGGGCGAGGTAAACTCCCTCGGCTCTGAAGTTCCCATTCCCTTCCTCGACGACCGACCTGCTGAGCCTAGGGAGGCATTGCGGTGGTGAGAAGTCGACTGGTAGTTCGAGGACGACATCATGATCGTATATTCTAGTGATGTGTAAGTGTGCGCACGCGGTAGCAGGGCTAAGCATGTAATTCGCCTCGCGCCCGATCCATGGTCTGTAATTGCCGCGCGAATGGGAACCGAAAGACTCACCTCGAAAGCCGAGCTATGTCTTGAGCGAAACCTCCAATGTCCAAACAGGTGCGCTACGTATTTTTGGGCTCGTACATATTACGCACTACGCAGCCTGCTGGTTGCCGGCTCAGTTCCTTCTGGGCGTTTTGTACGCCGGCCGTGACAGGTTAAGTCTCGTCGTCGGGAAGAAAATCGCCAGGTTCCACGAGGACGCACGCAGGCTGAATACACAGCACAAGTACAGAATTGATCCTTTATTTCCTATTCCAATCGTATGCGCGACGGTCGGGAGGATTGGACGTAGGGGCGGAGAGCACGCGGTCGTTCGTACGCTGATATGTCTCGACCTTGACCTCGTGGGACCGTTCTATCTTCAGTGCGGTGTAACAATGTCTGTCTCAACTTGGATTGAGACGTTAACACTTGAACCTCGCTCGCATCAGATCTCGTGAGAGTCGAGGCGGGTGTATGCACGACCGGAGTAATCACGGATCCAAAGAGGCAAAAGAAGGAAAGGGAGACACAACGGCGAAGCTTGGGGGTGAGAGAGCAAATAATAAAGAGTGTCTATCGCTACTAAAAAGCCAGCGCCTAAAGATGAGGAGGTTCTGAGTTGTCAATGGCTCAAGGCGCATACATAGTATAATACCACGTTGGAAAGCAGCGGGCTATATCTAGAGCGGATACGGACCGGCTAAGCCAAGGTCTACACCGCACATGGGTCTAGTTGGAACCATGGGAGTGGTCCAGGGTAGCACAGGGTGGTTGATCGCAGAGGTGCGCTGTGGGTGACTACTGGTTGGATTTTGCAGTAGCTCGAGACCAGGGAGCCTGCGAGGGACGTTGATATTTGATATAATTAGCTGGACCTCTTGTGCTCGTGCTTGTGCTTCTACCGAGCCCGTCACTTGACAAGCTATTTGTTTGCCTATCCGTCTGACGGACGAGGCAAAGTAAAAAACCAAACCCGACCACGATGATATGCCGCAGCCAGCTAAATCTGGAGGAGCGGCGAGTGGTATCGGGGGCGGGTTTGAGGATTAACATCAAGCTCACTGGGGGCCACCCTCGGCGTTGGAGATGTATTAACCGCTCCGCCATCGACATGCTTCTGCGCTCACTGCACCGCATTTCACTGCAAGGAGGCACAGAAAGCACATGGGATGCCGGGAGGGTCCCTCGAAGCGAGGCGAGCATAACGATAGGCCACTACAATAGGTCGATGGCGGGACCATTGTCCTCAACTCATCTTGCAGTCCCCATTGTTTCCATTGTTCCCATCGACGACATGCTCACTGCGGAACCTGGTTGGGTAGAGGACATGTTAGCATGGACGAGTTAAAGAAAGACGTGCCAACGGACGTCGTTCCTCCAGTCACTTGGGTAGCGCCAAAGGTGGCGCAAAGGCAGTTGGACGCAGAGATTGGCTAATGGGATCGCGGGAATCGCAGGGATCTTGTTGGGCCGCGTGGTTAATTGGCCACGAAGCTGTCCCTGGCAGTCGGCTCGGCGGTAAAAGAGTGATCGAAGTCCTCGTTGGTCAATCGAAATGCAGGGGTCCTCTTTAAGTTCCCCGTATCCAAGCAAGCATAGGCATGTATTCTATACACTGCATCATACCACTTACACTCCGGCAAGACCCTACCCTTTCTCTTATTTCTGCTCTCTGGGCAGGTATGGAGTACCGGTAAGCAAGTGGTGGTGAGCGTTAGCTGCAGACTGCCCATTCTCGACTCTGCTTTGCAGCAGTTCTCTCTCATCTTTCATGCTATATGTAGATCCAGCTTCTTTACCAGGGTCGAGATACCTAGCTTCAGCCACTCGAGCGGATGGTGCAACTCTAACTCCACTTCCACGTCTAATTCTGTCCAGACTTCCAGCTACCTATTATATCTGGGGCTGGGGTAGCAGCAGATCGTGCACTCTTGCCCCACCTCGTCTTATTCTTCCTCACTGCCGTCGTCGTTGTCGCTGTGCCTGTCGTATCCGAGCCTTGATCGATCCTTCGACGACGTGGACAACCGACACGGCAGCCAGACGACCACACCAGATTAGATTTCACAGACCCCAGCTGCTGGAGCTCACGGCCGGCTCCTGGCATACTGCAGTTCCCGCACCCGCCACATGGGGTTCCCGCATCGCGAAGTAGATATTTGTGGGCGACGTCCATGCTCGATATTGTGCGAGACCCCGCAGAGGACGTTAACATGCGGTTCGTATGGTTCCAAGAAGCATCATGGACGAGTCACTGTCTATAGAGGCAAGTCGAGGCGGCCGGCAGCTGGGTGATTTCCAAGTTATCGCGCATGAATGATTGCTATATCTAACCATATTGTCGGTTGTAACCCGCTGACGATTACCGGGTAGTCTCACCCCTGAAACTGATGCTGGAATCCGTGTTCGGATAGATGCGCGCATTTAAAAATCAAAACGCCTGAGGCGGAGTGCTTCCAGGGAAAGATGACAGTTCGCGCAGCATTATTTGTGAAGTCTGTGCGCTCAGGTTGACGTCAATTGGACTTGCTCGATAATTGCTCAGTCAATTGGCTTGCGCTGCGTGGTATTTCATAGGTTTCCTCCGTCATCCCTTTCCCCGTCTCTTGGGGAGTACGCTCGGGTTCACAGCGACCTCGGACCCTCTGAGACATACGTGAAGCTACCTATGTCTTTTAATTGGTATGCTGTTTGCTCTATCCTCTATGGTATAGGGACTTTTACGTCGCATTCTATTCCCAGAAACCTATATTCGGTTGTGAGTCGCATCCGGCTCGGCCTTTACAGTATTCCCGGTAACAAGCCACCCCCAATTGCATTCGGTCGCAATCCAATGCGAGTACAGCCATCTATACCATACATAGCAGATAGATTCTACGCTACGGTCGATACCAACAAGATGATGACGACCAACCCCTTGCATAATGGGGCCTGTTGTCATACCCAAGAGACTTGAATGTGATTCAAAACACAAGGGGACGGGGCTGGGGAAAGGGATGGATGGGTATTCTTGAACAGGACATAATATATGGTATAGGGTTGCATTTCCTACCCTCGCTATCCTCATCCTCGTTCCCGGCACGTTCCCAGCTTGTGCATTGACCTCCTGTTCAATGTCTCTAAGTGTTGTGTTCGGGCTATGACGTTTCCCAAGGGCGCGGCCTAACGGCACGAGAGCAGACAAAACGAAATGACGAATACTACGTTGGGCTGACAGACCAAATGCAAGACCTGCAAGGCTACTAATCACAGTTGGTACTGCAGCAACCCGCTTGAAGGGGTGCTCTGCTGCGACAGGAACCCCCTTAATGGTTCGCGGTTCACCACCTCATCGCCGTCTACTATTATTTAGTTAGCCTTGACACTCTTGGCGTAATCGTGCTGCGCTTCTCTCCTGCTTTGCCCATAAGCCGCGCACAACACGGGTGAGGGAATCTTAGCTCCCGTGTCGCTACGGACCATAAGTCTGGAGCAGGTTATATATATCTCAAGTAAAAGATACTAGGTTAGCGTATATGTCCATCGATTACAGTTTCGAGGTCTCGTACGTGATCTAAGGGTCCTTCTTCACCTCCAGTTCACCGGTGGGCTATCTTACTTCGGGTATCGCTCAAAAAGCTTCACCGGTCTGCTGCAGCTAGACAGTAGAGGTGAGATAGATCCCTTGTCGTCATGGGAAGATTCGGTCCCGGGTGGAACATCGTGAAGAACCGACCATCAGCCCAACGTATCTCACATACCGCTTCCCGACCTTGCTTTTGGTTCTGACAGCTGCTCGGGCTTGAGCAATAATAGACTGTCTACTAATCAACCCGAGACACAGCGACACAGCAAGCAAAGCAATTCACTGGCTGCATCGGAGCACCTGAATACCATAATCACTGGCCTAACGAATTATAGCGTGTGATGAGCACGCCGCCGCAACATTGTGGGGTGCATTCACCCTCCTTGAAAGCCCAGACAAGCCTTACCGTCGATCTCCCCCGACCTATAATATCAATCGTGTGCTGTCTTTCGGGACTTACCAATAATGCTCAGCACCTCATATTTGCCAACCAAGCTCGCACGACGACAGACCGAGGGATATTGGGCCTTCGGACACAAGTCCCCCAATTCAACATGTGGGCAGGTCAACTGAGCGCTCAGCGGTGAACCGGAGCCAATCAAGACAATACGGACTCATCGACTAATGATAGCCGTTAGACGGACGGTGAACTAGTTATTGGGTGGCTTGTCCCTGGACTTGACGGTTAGTATCTGGCTTACTCCACAACAGTCCACCAACAGGCTCACAATTAGGGAACCCGAGACTTGTCGTTCCAGATCATCCTCGTCGGCCTGTACTTGTAAGTCCTGCGATCTACAGCATACCACCTACCGTAGTCTAGAGCTGTCAGTCAAAGGGAACGTTACGGGGGATAGGCGATAACACCATACCAACGACCAACAAAAGCGCCGTCGGCCGATCTTTTCGAACTAGTGCCCGAGGTGCCGAGCGTCGTTGAATCCATATCAATCAATCACAATTGATAATGCACGATGCGGTACAGGGCATGCCACAGCCGAACATCTCCCCCACACCGCGAGAATGCGAGAATTACCCGCTTCACACAATTGCATTATTGTAATCGCATCGGTATTGAGAAGACTACCGGCCTATCACCCCCACTTACAACAGCCAGGATCCTCGCCAATGCCAGCGACGGGGCAGCGGGACATGCTACAATAGGATAAGGGTTTTTTTCCTTCTCGGGCCTCCTCATTCTCCTCAGTCTCAATGTCTCGTCCTTGCGTCTTTTATGTAGCTAGAGACCGCGACGTCAAGCCTAACATGATCCAAACCCCCTCTCAGTGACTCACCGCATCTTTTCCTGACCGCAAAGACGGATGCCCAACGGTTAGCAAAGCTACCGCTAGCTTGTGATGATCATGGCAGCAGAGACAAACGCTTAGCTCGCCAGATAGACTGAGACAAAAGCAAACTAATCGGAACTGATCTAAGACACCTGTCCGGGGTTGGCGCGGGGGGCTGCTTGTTGGCGCACACACTAGATATATATCATTCCGTCAGACATCAACTGTCGAGAGCATCAAGGCCTGAGCAATATAACAGATCATATGGGACTCGTATATTCATCATGACGAGTTCCAGAAAGCCGGTAATTGCATGCATTAGTAGGTCGTACAATAGAAGAGCGTCACACAGCACATACGAAACCAGCACATGGGAATGGACTGATAGGTGGATTTGTTTGTTTCATATGATTTTGATTAATTCTTTCCGTGCACCTTTGTTGTAACTAGGGTATAGGTATTGACAATGTTGAACCCCATTCGACTCATTCCATTCACCGAATCGCCAAGAGTCACCATCACTGTATGACCACCAACCACATCACCTGAGATAACCGACGGATACCCGTCCGGGTTAAGGCGTGTATCACTCCTCCTCTTCCTCTTTCGAGACAACACCCCCCCCATTTCATTCCCCAACTGCCATTCCTGCCCAATGGAACCATACTACCAACACGCCCAAGGCGGTGGTCCGGCCGGCCCTCCGACATCGTCTGTCTCTCTGCGTCCAATCGCAACGCATTGCATGTACCATCTCACCGCCCTCCAGGAAACCTCCCAACTGGATGATTCACCGCCCACATCCCTGCTTCGGGATGGAAAATCCGACCTTGCCTCAAAAAGAAAACATCGCACCAAAAAAAGGCGTGATGTGTGTGTATGTGTTGTCGGGGCCAAGTGATTTTTCAAGCCCAAGTGGGCTTGTGGCTGCGACAACTCGTTTAATGTCCGAAAAAAGGGCTGCTGCGCATTGCTATCCTGTTCGGACTGACTGATTGTTGGGTATTGTGACTCATAGTGAGATCACGTACCACGTTCTATGTGTGTGTGTGTGTGTAAGGCAGTCAGCCATGGTGGTTCCGCCCACGCTTACGATGACCAAAGTCCATCATGAGTATTATTAATTCGTAGCACTGCTAAGCCACTGCTGTTCGCGTATATTGCTATCGCGGCGCAGGCCCAAGTGCTGCCATCCTAGAGTCTATGACTCGATAGGGTATCAATATGGGGGGTATCATCGTATATGCTGTAAATGCCGTATCTGTAATGCCGTATGTTGTAATGCCAGGGGTATCATTGTTTGTAAAAAACATCGTAATCTGACCAACCATGTTAGTGAGCTGAGCACACCAAAAAGCCCGAGTGAGGCGAAACTTACAATCATGCTGTCGTATCGTCGTTAGTATTAGCCTCGCCGTCTCTCATTCACCAGCCTCGGTGATGGGTGCCATCTGGTCCTGCTTTGATTTCGGACTGCTGCTCTTCTTCGAGCTGCCGCTACCCTTGCGCGTGCGCTTGTACTGTTGGCGGCGGCGCTCCTTCTCGTTGAGCAGGTGCTTGATGGCCTCGCGTTGCATGGCCATCTTCTGGCGCTGGATCTCCAATAGCTCCTCCTCGGTCACGAAAGGTGAGGCCGATGCTGTGCTGGTTCCGCTCGAGATGCTCTGGGCGTCGTCACCAACGGGGTCACAGGGGAATAGATCGTCGTCGGATAGGTAGGATGTGGCGCGCTCTTCCCGAGCCGAGTCCATCAGTGAGGATCTCTGAGGCCACGAGGGAAACGCGCAGCTGGCGTGGTAACCAGCATCGCGCGAGAGAAAGGTATTCGGTGCGATGTCGAGCGGTTGGGTGCTCGAGCTCATAGAGCTGTATGAGCCGTATGGGCTGTACATATTGGCTTGCCTTCTGGTATCGACAGACAGTTGTCGTGTTCGTCCAAGGTAAAATGAAGCCTCTCTATCAGGCTGCTCGTATAAAACACTTGAAGGTGTAAGTGGAAGTCAAGTGCTCGGTTAGACAACTCGTCGGTATTATAGGGTCTCTAGAGAGACGAGGCTAGTCATCGACTCGCGATTATTATAACTATAGTCAAAATATGAAGTCATGGATGCGAACCGAGTTGGTGGGATCGAGATGGTCCTCATATATATGTCTTCTATGAATACTGACTGGTGAGGGTACGTACTTGTGGATGGGGAGCGTACAGGGTCCCTGGACTAGGTAGATCCATGATTCATAAGGACCGACCAGGGGGGTGTGGACGGCTTCTGACAATTTTCCAGATTTCCTTCCCCGTGGCATATCTGGCTGACCCCAGTGTCCCGTCTCGCCGCGTCTGACACAGTCTCTCACACCCCCCCATCCTTCCCATTACTCCCCACGCCCGTGCCCCCAAATCCATCCAATCCGCCCACAAGCCCTCCATCCTCGCTGGCTGACCGCCTGTCATGGTCGCAGACCTCTCATGTAACCACGCGCTAGTCAGCTCAGACCGCCTTGAATAGTGACAGAGTCAGCTTGGCTTTGGCTGTGTTGTGCACCGATATACTTCCTCTCTCAGCCGGGACACTTCCGGCGACCAATAGTATTCGGCGGTTACAAAGCGAACCCGATACCTTTTTGTTTCTTGGGAAATAATATATTTGTTTCTTCTTTCCCTTTTTGTGTACTGTCGCCCTGCCGCCGACATGGGCTACACTAAAGTCAAAGGGGCGCGAAATTATGGGCTTAAGACCGAGGGAGAACGGTAAGTGATTATGCCCGGTCCGAATTGCGCTACAACAAGGAAAAGACAAACATCTAAGCACATTTCTGGTTCTCAACAGCACGGCCCATCGGCTCGTGGCCCTCCGGCTTGTCAAGAAGCACCCGTGCACTCGCGTAGCCGGGAAGAATACACACAAGTATACATAGTAGTAGTACTTGTCCGCTAACACGGACACTGGTAATCAGGATAATCTACATAGCATCATAAATTGTCAGGATGGCTTTTACGGTTGTACCAAGATTCGACGCCACGCCTGTGCCAGAGCCTTGATTACAGTAAGCCCCTGCTACCGGATGTCAACCCGTGTCCTGTGCAGATGTCGCGACTCTACGAGTATACGCTAAAAGGACCTTATTTTACTTCCCTGCGTCTTGCCCTGGGCGTTGAGATTGGGCCGCATCCCTCGGGGTGGTAACGCTCTGCCCCGGTCACAAATTTCTCCCTGGTGCGGCGCCATGGATCGTAGAGGTAGTTACTGTATTTGTTACCAGCCCAAACCACCACTAGGTTTTGGCTGGTAACCGGACTGCTTCCGCCTTAGGAATGGGTGATGATACGGAATACCTATTCGAGTAGATAGGTGTTCCCTTTTTAGGCAAGTATATTGATATCCTTTTCCTCGCAACATTCCTCGGTGCCATTTTCTTGTTCAACCAGTCTACGTATGTAAGTAGTCATTGATCATATGCGACACATTTCAATCCAAG
The DNA here is from genome assembly GCA_022495125.1 of Xylaria acuta. Classification (NCBI taxonomy): domain Eukaryota; kingdom Fungi; phylum Ascomycota; class Sordariomycetes; order Xylariales; family Xylariaceae; genus Xylaria; species Xylaria acuta. Next base: position 186,638 of record MU383149.1, on the reverse strand, counting down.
TTTCGTTTTGTCGTTTATTTCAAACCTGCCTTGGGATTGTGCGCTGTACAGCACAGCAACACTTTGCCGTCATCGGCTGTGAGGTGCGACGCATCGCATCACACCATCAGGGCAGCGGCATTTGCGCATTCCACACATTAGAAATCAGGATTTGGTGGTGATGGCGGCCTGTTTGCTTGCCGGCGTTGTTTGTCATGTAATTTGCGCTGATTTCGCCGTTGCGGCGGCATTTCCGTCAGCAGGGGGGTTCGGGTTCAAGGCGACGGATGGTCCGTGAACGCGAACGAAACGTGGGATTACAGGATTCTCCCCATTGCTATTTTTGACAAGGTAACATCCAGTGTCTGGGGCAATCCTTCTCCCTGGGTGTTACCAGCGCCAGGCCAGCGGTTCAGAGCGAGTCAGTGCGGTGGTGGTCTATACTCAGCAGCATATCTGCCTTGTACCTTGCTCGCAAATACTTGTCGCTGTCAAGAACAACAGACAACTAAACAAATTAATTGTCACAAGTGCAGCCAGCGTACAGGTCGCAAATTATTGCATGCTGTTCTCATTCTAGATGCCTAAGAGAGACAGGTGTGCACACACAGTCTCCGGGGGGACTCATTCCTGACCGCAAGTCAGTCCTCAGCAGCCAATACGCACGTCGTTCGCAGACCGGTGTGCGACAACGCTGCTCGTATAGGTGTCCAGTGAGCAACCGTCTACCTGTTCGGCGTTTGCTCGCAAAAGGCGAATCGTGTGTGCAGGTGTAGCTGCCCTACGGCACTCTGAGTCAGATGCAACACAATTCCCATCACCGCCTCCCAAACGCGCGGAGGCGTGTGCCGCCCCAGTCATGTCATCCATCGATCGCGGTGGCGCACGAGATATTAAGGGTAATATTGTCATTTACGCGGGAATGTCTGTCTACGAACGTTTGCTCCTGCTCGTTTGCCGATGCCCCGGGGGGCTAATCATGGATGCCACGTTGTTGATGCCGTATCCGATTATCATTTCGCAGGGAGTTGCTCACAATCGACGCGACATATCATAATTATCGATGCCTCGAGTACCGCAATAGATCGATTGGGCCTCTTTGAGGCGTTAAGGCTGATGCGAAGTGAGCGCCCATAGCTGCACGCCAGATGCGACACAACACATATCTGCCTACCTAGGCACTGTAGACGTTCAGTCCGCAGCCAGCAGTGTACTGTGGTCTCTACTTAGAATACTACGTAGGGCTCTAGCTTCCAAAGACCGAACGCCTTCTTCTAGAACATCTCCATACCCACTTACCGTACTAGTGTTGCCGGCATACTGTGTCATTATCTGTCATTCTCACTATCTAATGGTCCATGGAACCGTGCGTTATCCGGGGGAAATATCCTGAAGCAGCATCTCATCTCCTTAGTGCCGTCTGTTACCTACAGTCAAATGTTACTAGCCAAGACTACACTACTAGTATAAGTAAGTAAAGTTTGACCGCGGGAAACACATGGTGTCCCGACGGCCGTAATGGCCGTAGATGCGTGTAATGGCAGGGGTCTCCTCCTTACTCGACTACACTACACTACTTTTAGACGAGGCTTGACGGGTTTGGCTGCCTGCCTATCCGGGGCAAGCCATCCCAAACGCTCCCTTGTTTGCGAAAGACTCCATACACCACGTTTTTCCCATCCTCTTCCTTAGCTTATGAGGCGGTTAAGGAGTGGATAAGAAAAGCGACACGCGGGTATTGTAATTTCCCAAAAGATGACGAATTTCCCCATGCTTCATTTACCTATCAGAAGTGACCCCGGATCTTCCGAGAGCCTGGCTTTGCCAAGAACACAGATACCAACTGTAGAAAACCGAGAAGGCGACAATCAGCATTGTCCCGAATTGCCGAGCCTCGACCCTTGAATCAGCTTTGAGCCGACCTCTTGCGGAAGGCTGGCTGCTGATGTTCGGCTAGACCTTTGTTGATCCTGACCTATCTTGGTTTTCATCCATGGGGCCGAGACTTCCCTCTTCCCATGAGTCGCACGAACACTTCAACCGCGGGACTTTTTCGCGCTTTACCGACAAAGGCATCCTTAAAAACTTCCCGCTTTTCTAGCAGACTACCAATTTAAGTAAGTATAATTCTTTTCCATCGGCCCGGGGGAGGGGGATCTAGTGTGGATAGTAGTTTAGCCTAGCCTACTTTGAATAGTGCAAAGCCTATTGTGCTATGGCGGGAAAATTGCGGGTTGGAGCTGATGCTGATACTGGTACATAGTAAGGGGGCTGACACGAGCAAAACGAAGTGAGGCGAATGCGCTCGGTTGTAGTGTGGCTCGTGTGGGTTCCCCAGATGAGAACTGCGGTCTAACTAAGGCCGAAATGAATCGCGACTTGCGACGAAAAGGGCCGTCTTCTGCCAGACCAGCAATAATAATTATAGCTTATTCGACTAGATCCTACCTGCTACGAATAATTAAACTCCATAGGACGTCGTAGCGCAAGGCCACGATTGTACTAAGCACGGCGAGACTACGGCTCCATGACAAGATCACGATAGCCACTCACCAACCTCAAACACCGAGTACTTGTAGCTACTAGTAGTTCATTCATAGAGGTTCCAGAACTCGATGATCCATCACGAAGCGGGGATTCGTGATGCCGGGACTCGTCGCGACAATCACTCTGTTTACCCACCCCGGTCCAGTTAAACGGGATTCTCCCGTGTCAATGGTCTAGTGGGCATTTATAGTATAGTATGGGGTTGGGTAAAGTGGCAGATACGACCAGTAACAGAATAAAAACGAACTAGAAACCTAAAAAGCAACCACCTACAATACGGGACATCCAGACGAGGCGATGAAGCGTATGTTCTGCCACAAACGACCAGTCACTGTTTGGCCTCGGATCCTGACGGATCTGCGCTCACACCAAACGAAACGTCTGGACAGCCAGAACCAGACATTGTTTTCTCATCTGTGACAGGTCCTACGTTTCCGCGGCCCCCAGACGCTCGTCACGCACAACCAAATCTATCTATACTATGGCCGGGTCCAATTCCGCACACCTATACGATCTGCACAAGCCTTTTTACAGCGTAGCTTGTATTGCATTAGATACCATGGCATTGCTGTGTATAAGTACAAAACACGATAGGGGCGTTGAAGGAAGCGTGGAAGCAGGAAAGGATCATCAGGGTCCTTCTCCCGCAAGCCTCTTACCTAGTGTATGCCCGAAACTTTTGCACTTCTGCTATCAACGGTACACTATTTTCCATGGTTTACTATCCTGAATAGCTTAGTAAGTTAACGGGCAGGTTACGCGGTGCTCGATTAGGCTACCTATCAAGTCGATCACTATGCAATGCACGTTTAATTCGCAATACCTGCCCTCGAGCAGGGTACAGAAGAAAAACTGCACTACTGCGCTATCCGGACGGCGGATGCAAGATGAAAACGGCCGAAACGGGGGTATCAGAGAACGGGAGAGATACATCGTGCAGCCGCCAAACCCATGTTGAGATAGTGTACCAAAGTCTGCTGAAAGGAACTGACACCCGTACCCGTTCCCTGCCCGTCCACCCCCCACGCAAGCAAGCACCCTTTCTTCTACCTATTTGTTTCCCCCTTCCCCCTCTCTGAAGTCCCCCAGGAGAGCAATGTGGCGTTTGATCCTGACTGCCCAATGTGGAAGTAGCAAACGGGCGGTGTGAATGCATGGATGCGCGTTGGCATCCGGGAGACCAGAAGGAATGCCGGTACCCAGCGCTGTTTCGTTTATTTCCTGCATGCCATACAGACACGCGCACACACATACACCTACATACACCGCGAATCGACCTGACCTGACCTCGCAGCCGATTCCAAGTACTAAACTCACCGCCATGACTTGCATACGGGCCAGCACTCCCGTCGCTGTCATAGCAGCCACTCAAACCTACAAAACCTGATGAACCTGATGAACCTGCTGTAGTGGCAAGCCGCCGACCATCGGGCATCATCTTCTTGCTGGCGCGGAACCGCACTACTTGCATTCGATGCCTGACATACACATAGCACGTAGAGTAGACACGTAGTCCAAATATCTTGGTCCACTCCCTACACACTATGGATGGGAGTTTAAGGTATCTCAACTGCGGCCATAGCCATGTTCAGCGAAATCGGTAACGGACATAAAAATTAAAATAAAGATTGGCATTTCTTAGATCTGCAGGATGTCGCCAGCAACCCGAAATCCGAAGGATGATTCACCCACCACCTTTCGGCACCGGAAGAAAACACATCTAACCTATATGTACTTGGTTGTTAAGCCCAGTCTGAGTAAGACAATTATGGTACTTGAAGGATGGATGCGCAGCATACCAGTAGTATGCATTTTCCTAGACAATGAACGGGATTGCGTATGTCTAACCGCCGGGAATGAGTCGGGAGGCGGCAGCACATCCTGCCATGAATGACGGGAGCCAAGTGCGTGAGATCAGTTTCGCAAATTAGCAAGACTTCCCTATCAACCGGTGATTGTTCCATAGGGCATAGGGCTAGCTAGCTGCCAAGCGGATTTCCACGATGGGGAGTTGCGCCGCGTCGAGTTGGGTTGTCATCGAAAATCCCTCGCAGATTGCAACGCAACCTATCCGATCGCTCACTAATCAATCCCAAAGAACCATGGGTCTCGGCCCCTCGCTCCCAGTTCCCTACCCGTGTCGTGATATTATCAATCAAATGCCCTTTACTTACTTTCCCGATCGCTCGGCGAATCCATAAATTGAATTGGAACCTTCTCCCGAGCGCAACCCTTTTGACAAGATGATCGTTTTCTTCACAAGTTCTAGAAGCAATAACAAGACGGACACCACCCACTCCTTTATTCGCGGGCTTCCCAAAAGAGCTTCTGGGCTGAAGGGTCATTGGCACCTCTCAGCTTACGGTCCATATATAAATAACTAGAAGGAAGCGTATATACAGTACAACGGACGAACTCATGGCCGGGGTGTAGCAATATGCCATGCCATGACAGCTCGGTAGGATAGGCAGAATAGTAACATTACCCCGTCCCAACTCCGTTGTCCTTTTGTTCCTTCCCCACGCCCTCGCTTAAAAGGACCAAACGCACTCCGTTTGTTGTGCCGTGACCTCCTCAAGCCACGATGTTACAATATGTACTGTCTGAGCCCTAATTATAACAATTCTACACGCTCAGCTACCTAGGTATGACAAGATACTCGGGGCAAAAGGCTGGGATGGGTTGGAATTTCCTTTCTAGGAAGATGCTAAGGAAATTGGTTAAATATATCGTGACGCCCAGGCGGATGAAGGATAGCGAAGCAAACATGAAGCTGACGATGTCATACTTTTCCTTATCTCCGAAAATTTACCTTCATCCAGCGGGAGGCGTATAAGTCGTTTGGGGTAAGGAAAGGTAAGTAGGAAGAAGCGTTGACGCCCAAATATGCGAGAAGCAAACCCCAGTATGGTACAGGTAGGTAGTCGGTGCGTGCAGTTTCATCCTCTTTTCTTCTGCATGCTAGTGACATGTCTTGCTTGTTTGTCCACTTCACGGCCGCATTTGCGGCCTCGTCAAGTACACCCGGTGGTGTTTTCATGACGTGCTTCCCATCCCATGCAGAGAGATGTCAAACAATCTGACAACGATTGATAAGGCCACGGATATAATCAAAATAGCAGCGATTCCTACGTATTACCTGTCATCTCCTTGGGCACGAAGAATATTCTGTAGGGCTGGTCCCGAAGTCGGTCCAGTGCGCACGCACATGCTGCTGCACGATACTTACCTGTGATAAGGTGAGCTGCACATCCACGTAGCCGCCGAGACGATTCGGCACGCTGGAATAAAGTGATGGCCGGCCCTGGTTCGACACGATTAAAAGTTTTGGATCCTGTGTGCTCGACTTGATCTCGTTGCTGGCGCCATGCAAGCCAAGGCACGCACATCTGAATCATCACGATATTTGGCCAACACTTACTTGCATTTTTCTTCCTTTCTCCCTCCCACGCTTTCTTCCATTCCCAAAAGCTGGCAAGAGGCCGTTTTCTCACGCCTCGCCTTTTTTTCCCCCCCAACACGTCACTATATGGCCTCGGAACCGGATTACCGTTTACGAGGTAATGGTGACGAGCACACTTTCAAAGCTACCTGCCCAGGTATCTAGGTAATCAATCAACCACAGATGGTAGCGATGTAAGCCACCGACCACTTACAACCGTGGTACGATAAATGAAGCCCATCACATCCCACTACCCCCTCCATCGACCCCATCGGCTCTCTCCACGGCGATTGATTTGTCAATCAGGCATGAGCCTGCGACCCCTCCAAAACCCGAGATTCGAACAACTCATTCAGATAACCGCCTGTGATTGATTATTCATCTACCCAATCCGCATCGTCGGCTACTAGTGTCGCTGCAAGTGATGCAACGAGTGCCGTGACATCGTGATGTATGACATGCCGCTGGGAGTAGCATGTCCTACCAGTCACATTACTTACCACCCGGAAACCAGGTCCCTATGGGTGCATTGTCCGCCTCGAATTGTCCTAATGGCCTAAGTATGTGATCTCTTGCTCTGGGCCTAACCCTAGCGTAATGTATGTAATAGGCACTGAAGCGGGGAGCCAACGCAGTCGCCCATCGATCTAGACTATCCAAAAGGTTGTTGATTTCGGCTTTCCACCCAGTGACTCTCGTCATGAAGCGATGCAGATCAACGATGAGTTGAAAATCTAGTCTTTGCTGATTTGTTGCGCCCGAGCCAACTGTACAAGAAGCAAATCCTGAGTATATTCCTGGATCTTGGCGCGACAATACCTATTTATGATAAGCCTCTACCCCAATTTCTGTGACAGTGGGGGGACAAGGACCTCGCACAACAACCTCATGGAAATTAGTAGTCTATATGCTTGCTACCTAGTAACATAAGTGGTTTAACAGAGGTTGTTATAGCAGCTCAAAACATGATATAGTAATTTATCTTCAAACACATTTTAAACTCCAGAAATAGTACCATATATATCTTACATCGAATTGTTCATATTTTTAGTCGATGACGATTTGGGGGAGGTGAAGTTCAGGATATGAGTAATGACTAACCAAGCACTTCCAGCATAACTCTGTCCCCCCGATTAAAAGAACCGAATGTGCGTTGTCCTGTCGGGATAGAATCGATGCTGCCGCTAACCGTGCAACCCAGTTAGATCTTGCCCGGAATACACCCACTGACGGGGGTGTATCCAGCAGTTCTTCCCAGGTATCCAAACTAATAAGTTCCATTGCTTGCGTATGATCAGTCCCTTCTACCTCGCAGTCGCCTTTGCACTCTGTCTCGAAGACATCAATTGGGGTCGTCTCGAGTTCTAGAACATCAATATCGCCTATCCACTGCCCGCTGTCCATTACTGAGAGAACTGATTCCAGGAGGAAAACTTCCTGGTCAATTTCCCCTGTGCTTGCCAAATCTAGAGGCATCTTCCACTCAGTGAAAGACAAGTGCAAGGAGACGCTCTCAAACTTGTTCTCGCGCTTCCCATCATACACCTTATGTTGCACAGAACTCGGGTTGTAGCTTTTTGGGCGGATCCGGGGTTCCAAGGGAGACACAAGCAGTACCAGTCCTGTCTGTCCAATACTTCCAACTAGGTGGCGGATTTGAGGTCCTAAGGGCGATTTTGATGAAGGATCCCCCAACATTATGCCTGAGACAAAGATGGAATCTTCGGAACAGAGGGTTAACACATCAGCCAGGTGCTCCTTTTTAATGTTAAATCGACCAGATTCAAACAGTGCAATACAACCGAAAGCTTCTGCTCTAGTCATTTCCCGGAACCAATTAGTAGCGGGAGTGCCTAGTGTCACATATTGACTCCATTGCTGGGAGCCTTGCTCGTCAAGCAAGCGATCTGGGAGCCAGCTTGCCTTGTGTAGTTCCATATCGACAAGGCGTAAAGATATTGTTGCCCCAGGGAGCTGATCATATAGTATGGTCGCGATCTGCAAGGCTGTTACCGACTTTAAAAAGGGCCACGATGGCTGATTCTGGCGTGCCATTAAGCTGTCAGGAGCGCCAGCGTTATTTGCGGCATTGGCAGTATATTGTACTTCGTCGACATTGTCCGAAGACCGCTTCCTTTTCAAGAAGCCGTAGGACTTGCTCGGCGGAGGGAGCTGAATAAGTTAGATCAATTATTCGCCAAGGAGTCGCGAGCACTTACTATAATACTCCGAAGGTAGGCAATAATAACTTGTGGGATTTTCAACTGCTTAAGCATAGTGAGAGACTCCTGAATTGAGCCTGTTGTATTTGATCTTGATTTTATCTGTTGGGTCAATAATTCGACAGAGGCGTCCTTATCCACCCAAATAGAAAATCCTCTATCTACTTTGCTCTCTAAGAGTATTTCCCGGAATACACGCTTGGATTCGGACTCGAAACGTTGAAGGACAGGTGGTAGATTGGGCCAGAGCCTTGAATCCGACTTCCCTCGTCGAGGCGTCAAAGGTATGTTGTCAGGATGAGAGATTATTTGACCATCCTCACCCATGCCTTGAATAAATTTCCGTCGTTGCTCTAAAAAGTTCAATCGCTGTCCGGACAGCGTTTCCCTATTTTCAAAGTGTATCCACCTGTGATGTTGCATGCTATGTTGTGATGGTAGGCATGGAAGTGGAATTGCCGTAGCCCACTCAGAATAAAGATCACCCTGTACAAATGCAGTAAAAGAAATCAACACCTGGCGGCCATCGAACTTGGGGTCTGAAGCGAGTCCACGAAGATATGCGAATCCCTTGCTAGCGGGATCTTCTTCCTTCAATGCCCCCAAGACGAATGGGTTGAGAAGTCCAAAGAATGGTTGCTGTGTGCCACAGTCCCTGCCAAAGAGGCGGGTTGCTCGTCGCCAACCAAATTTGACAAGTTGAAGATTCACCTCTCTCCTTCTCTCATCACCGTCGAGAAATGTTTTGGCAGCGCCACAAAAGGAGCGGATCCAGTTGATTTCCACATACTTCTCCCCGGCGCCAGCGGATATCATGTCACCTAAAGTATCCAACCAGCCGATGGCTTCCACAATGTTAGACCCTCGCAGCTCCCATAGTCTAAAGAGTGAACCTAGAGCCACTAACCAGAATTGTGGCATAGTGACTCGAGATAGTTCCTCGTTGCTTCGTACTGCTACCGGGTCTCCGTAGTACCGGAGATGCGATAGGGCCAAAGACCACCGGATATCTGTGCCCCCTGCCTGTATTTGGTACTCCAAACCAACAGTCAGAACAGCTGAAGGGGGGAAGAGTTGGTCTTTCAAGGCAACCTTTGTCGCTTTATCTTGGAAGACGAGGAGGTTGGGATGTAAATGCCACGACGAAATTGCTAGGAGTATTGCACGATCGCTGGCTTGCTGTGGGATATTGTCCAAAAGATTATTGAGGACCTTCATTGACTTAGTCCATGTAGTCATCACCTTTGAATACGTAGTTCCAGGGGCAGTGTAGGGCAAGTTGATATTCTCAATAATGATTGCAAATTGATGCTTTTCCCATGCTTTTGATTCATCTGCCCTTCTGAGCCAGGCACGGGCACTAGCATCCCAGGCCGCAAGTTCTGGCCGGGTTATTATCTGTTTCGAGGCCATGATTGTGTAAGGGTGTATCATTTTGTTGTCTTCCAAAAGTTTATGGACTTGTTGCTTCCGTTCCTGTACTATTTCAAACCAGATGGATGTCGCTGTTTTCGAGTCGAAAGCACGAGCAAGTATACATGCGAGAAGATGAACAGCAATCGAGGCATCACTTGAAGTAGCTGCAGCCCATATAGAAGTGCAATCAGCCCCAACAAAAGATTGGAAAGGCCCATCCCTGGCAGTACCTTGGGGGTTGATGTTCGGCTGAGCAAGAATCTCAGATACGCGTCGTCCGTATGCTTTAAAAAGTGCCGGTGTGTCTGAGAGGACCTCACTGAATAGGAAGCCAAGCGTGCAGGCCGTTCTGTGGATCGGGCCATTTTCAGCTTCCTCCCGCCGCTTCGAAGTCAACGCTGAGCCTATAGGCAGGAACTCGGGTTTTGTGTCGCATCGAAAAAGCGAAAAGTCCAAGTTAATGTTGATGAGCGCCGCCGTATTTTCGTTCGAAAATGAAGCAGCGGAGGCTTGGAGTTTCCCAAAGTTTGCCATGTTAAAGGCCTTGATTTGCTTACAAATTGCATAGGCAAGTTAGTTCAGGGATAGAAACAAACGGTACAACGGAGTAGTAATCGATAGACAGTTATGTATGCCTATCTGAAAAGTATACTTCTATCAAAGAGGTAAGAGCCCCCGGGAAAGTGCTAGTTTTTATTACACGTACGGCGTATAGCTGAAAACTGCACGTAGCAACGACCTAGCGCGGCCAGAACTCAGGGCATATCACAACCACACCGCTGGTCCAGCCTGCCTGAGCAAATACCTGATAGGCGTATTGGCAGCCTGCAAGCCAGGATGTAAACCCCACATTGAGGCGCAGTAGGCGCAGTAGAAAAAGTTGCAGCTCGCCAATATGCCTTCGCTGGTTTCTGCCCGACATGGTGTGTATGACGATGTCCAGAGTTGCTCTACCGTCACACTTGGATACTTTGAAGCTAGCTGGTAAAACAGAGCATGCGGGATACTAGCAATGGTTTAGTCACAATTGCAACCCTGATGAGCGTTCGGCAACTCTGATATCCTATCACTTGTAACAAAGGTAGCCACACATCGCGATGCCGGGTGCGGTGCATGAGGCTTAGACGAGGAGAAAAGGTCGCAAAATTTTTTTTGTAAGTAGATTTATATGCCCCTAGCAGTCAAACCGTCATTCCTTATTGGTCAAGTTAACCTACACCAATTTAATGACATGCTAAGAGACGTTCCCAAATTTCATTCTACGAATAAGTCTAAGACCGCCCCTACGGCCAGTGCATAATAACCTGCATAATGTTCATGTTCACCAACAACAACCAAAAAATTGACTATAACAAATATGATACTCGATGTGGAAGATGCAACATATACTGCTGTAAAACATAGTTCATCAATACTTTTTCATCAAGATAGTTGTAAGGCAAAACGACGCCGTTGAGGCGCGTTATGGGAACAACGGTATACATACTGCCCGTCACAACAATGAAACTTAATCTCATTATTATTGCTCGTAAAGATTGAATATCAGAAGTGCCTGAGTTACTCTAGTTAGTTGGCCCATACACTATACATTCCTCTCATAAAAATCATACCACCCAGACGAACGAGGAGCAAATAAAGAAGGGAAATTTTAAACGTTCGAGTTTTCTAGGGCACGCTTTTCAGTCCAGGAAATAGAAATGGGGAAAAGCAAAACGATGTCGGCAATGAGAATCGAACTCATGTCTGCACGGCCACAACGTGCCGTACTAACCACTATACTATGCCGACTTACTGTTCGGAGAACTCCGTGATTTAGCGGAGACGTGTTCGGCGGCCACATCACCTCCTAATAGATAGCCCATGTTACTATCACCTAGACTACATCACCTAGAACAAAAGACACATATGTATGTATATAGCCAAAGACTACCTAAGCCTACCTACGAACGCGTTCAGACTCTTCGTGCAATAACAAGGGTTTACGTATACTTCTACACTTATAAGATGCTAACAGCCCACCCACGGCCGCCAGTCTAATCTCTCGCGATGGTAAGATAGATGACTCGAAGATCTAACGAAAACAAGAATATCATGAGATTAAGGTAATAGGATACTTATAATCCTATGCAAAAAATATATCTCACTAACAAGACTTGGAACTTCCTAAAAAGAAATCCGTATTCCGAATAAGACCCTCGAGTACATCATCAACTTTGCCTAAGCTAAGTTCCCATATTACTTTCTGCCTGCTGACGCATATTTCTCTAAAGCTCATCGAAGTCGGAAAAAGAAAAAGAAAAAAAAGGAAAAAAAGGAGAACAATCTCTCATTGTAACAGTCCACAGCCAAGGAAAAAAAAGAAACCAGAAGTGAGCATAGATGTACTCAAGGAAATGCTTATGTGCTGCACCCCAGTGGCACCTCATACATAGTGACACCGTGAACCCGGCTTTAAAAGGGTTGTTTCTAAACCTAACCCATGGAGAGAAATGAGAGAAACTTCAACCTCTACCTACTCTTTCAACTCACAATCTTATATCCGATACCAACCTTACCAAATCTTCTGGATTGAACCAGCGCTGTCTGCTCAAATGATATGATGACAGGGGCCGTGCTGACTGATACGCGTGGTAATGATTACATATCCAACCGTAGCATCACTAGCCCGATACACATCACAAAACAACGCAAAATAGGTTGAAAAAACAGCTCGATTGGCTATCGAATTAATTGGTTAGGGGATCAAGTACCATAAAAGTCCTTTCCTAACTCGCCTAAACTCACATCCTGGAAACACAGTCCAAGATACAAACACAATCAAGACCGCGTTGCCGTTTGCCATTTCTGTTTTATGCGCCGCCCATTTTTAAACCGTAAAAGTGGACTGACCGTGACTGACAGAAACAACATCCTTCGAACCGGGGGAGAGAGTCGAGGATGGGGCTGGTAGTTTTAAAGATGTAGGTCCGATTTCTTCTCCAGATTACTTGTCGGCCTTAGCAGCGTCGGTCTTAGCATCGCCCTTGGCGTCCTCCTCACCCTCAAGCGCCGGCATGTCGTCTTCCTCTTCTTCGTCGTCCTCGTCATCGGAGCCGGCGCCGCCACCCATACCGCCCAGCTTCGAGAAGTCGATTCCGCCGAAGTCACCGCCTGTGAAACGAGATCGTGTCAGTTCATAATGTCCCCAGATAAGCACGGCGCAACTTGGCACTTGGAAGGATTGGAAAATCCGGAATTGGATGGTGACTACGTACCCATGCCACCCATGCCTCCTCCCATGCCACCGCCTGGCATGCCTCCTGTACGCATAAACGTGTTAGCTCTCCTATTTCCGGGGTACTGGGTGTCTGGGGAATGGGATGGTGGGATGTCAAACGTACCCATGCCGCCGCCGAACTGGGAGAGGTCGTCCTCGGCAGCCTCGTTCTGCTCGTCCTCGTCGACCCACTTGTCAAAATCAGTCTTGACGAACTGAACCTTGGCAGCATCCTTAAGCAGGCGAGGCCAGTATTCCTCCTTGAGTTCCTTCTTGCGCAGCTTCAGCTCGACGTTGCGGGCGGTGTGGTGGATGCTGCTGTTCTCCACATCGATCTCGTCGTAGAAGTTGATGTCGAGGTGGTATGTGCGCTTCAGGGTTTCCGAGTAGCCGTGGAAAGACAGGGAGGTGGGCTTGAGATCCAGCTTCAGGTTTTCTTTGGGTACATCGGGGACCGAGATGGTGAGGTAGACGAAGTTCTTCTCGGCGTCGGTCTTAGAGGAGCGCTGGGCCCATAGGACTACACGTGTAGGAAGGACACCAAGTTAGCCGTCAAGCCCCGTCGTCGTCACCGCTGTATAGGCAGACAGGTCTCGATAGCCGGATGGAAGAAATAGAGGTATAATATAAAAGCAGGTGGGTTGCCGATGGCGGGGTAGATAGGCAACAAGGCCGGGAGAATGCTTACCTTCGGGAGTGACTTGCGACATGTTGACGAGGTCGACTTGGTGGGGGAGTTTGCAGGATAGCTAGTAACGATTGGTGTAAGTAATTGATTGACTGCGAGTTGCGCAAAATTGGGGTAACGAAGCGTGGATGAGGGCAGAGAAGATGGATGGAGGGGAGGGACGGACAGAGAGAAGGTCTGTGTGAGATTGTGTTATAAGCACCTACCTACAGACAGATGCACCGAGATTAGGCAATCACTGGGTGGTCGTGGTCGTGATTGTGATCAAGGTCTGGGGGAGTTGTTGGTGGTGGGTTAGGCAGTTAAGAGGTTCGTTCTGCAGGTGAGGCTGGGGAAGATGGGAAGGGAGAGCTGTGCTCAAGTGGTCGAGAGCACCTGCTGCAACTGTCAGAGGTGGCGGTAGTGAAATTGGGGATTTAGTATTTGGTGATGCAACCGGCGTGGAACCCCACTAAAGCCGGGGTCCCGCTTGATTCTACGAAATTCTTAGAAGCACTACGGCACGCTATAGAATCCCGTAGTTCTATAGGTACATTTATACATAGCTACCCATGTAGGTACTGCCAGCTGCCTAGGTACCTTTACGTCTTAGACAGAAACACAGCCTGCATCCCAATTCTTTCCAATAGCCTCCCTGGCCGACCAAAAGTTACCAGGCCGATAAAATATACAATTTCTTGAGGCTAGACTAGGACGCAGTTTATAAGGTGTAACGCATGACTTTCCCACCTTGAAACTTTTTATTTGCGTAGCAAGTAAGTAAGCAGACACGCATTACATACATATGTATACAGCACAGATGCTTGAACCTATGTAGGTACGCTGGTAGGTTCCATTAGCGGGCTAGCGCGCGTGCTCCCACACAGCTGTACCTAAATCTGTAGCAATACCTGATGACTGGCCTCGGCAGGGCTGAGGGGGTCTTGCAGCGAGCTGACCGCTTCACAATACTATGTCACCGCCTCGCCTAAATAAGGAAGGTCGTCCGTCGTACTATAAGTTTCCGGAATCCTCATTGCCTTCTGCCCGCAGCCAGGTCTTCCTCCATCGAACACCGACGCCCCGGAGCACAGGCCTGCACGGCAACCACCTAACGTACCTGCTTACAACCACTCCGGCATCAGCACAACGCTGGGACACGGACTAACAAATGTCCTTGCCATGCTGTGCCTCGGCCTTATTGATCGACATGTTTGTTGGCTGGCATGAGATGTCTGAAAAGCAGCAGTTGGCTCGCCACGACCTGGGCCTGCATGCATCTGCATCTGCATTCGCCTGTCCCGGTGACTTATGTGCCTTCTCTATCATAGCCTCCCCCAAGGTACGTACATACGTGCCTCCCAATCCTCCCGCCATAAACATACATACATGTAGTATTCGACGTGAAAGAGGGAGTCCTAAGCGCCCCAATAACGCTGTCATCCCGCCTTTTTTAACGGGTTCGTGCACATGAATCAACGTAGTACGGTACCACAAAGTGCTTAGCTCCAGTTGCTTTTTGTCAAACTCAAATGATTGAGCGCAGCGGAGGTGGGGGCTTTGGGCAAACGAGTAGGACGGGACAATTGAAGACAATAAGCAAGCGTTCATTCAGTGGAAAGCAAACAGTTCCAGATAAGCAGCTACAATCAGTCTTGTACCACAGTGAGGTCAACTGGTACCATGGATCCAAATGGGCATACAACAAGGGGGGTAGGTAGCACTGTATAGCGGGGTAGACAGTTCCCAAACGGGTATTCCACATGCCATACCGGGCATCCCACTTATTGCCTGTAGGCTACCTAGGTACCTATTGGGTGCTCATCGGCTCCACCCATTTCCCCACCCAACTGTCCTTCAGCCTTGGACCCGTGGGCGGAAGCTTGGAAGTCCCAGCCTCGGGACCATCCCATCACTCTTCCCGCCAACGTCATCGCTGGACCCCACGATACCAAACCATACCAAACCATTAGGTACTAAACGAACCACATGGCCGCATATAACCACGCCTAAACGCCGCCGCAAGACAGCTACATACGCCATCTCAACACTCCCATTCCTGCGATTGGCCTTCGCCACAGCACGTTCCCCAAGATGGAGAGCCTCAAAGCTCTCTTCGTCAAGCCAGATCCCAATGCCCAGGTAGGCCGCCTATCTATCCCACGCATTGTCTATTCCGGGGCACCGGCATGAAATGAACACCAACCAATGCGAAGAGAAAACGACAACGAAAACGAAAAAGAAAAGAGCAAGGAGAACATACAGACAACTATGCTAACCAGCACGTCTCCCTCCAGATGCGCAAATGTAACCAGCTCATCCGCTCGAACCTACGCAAGCTCGACCGCGACATCACCGCCGTCCGGCAAGTCGAGCAGAAGACGAAGAACCTGATCGTGGCCGCGGACAAGCGGGGGGCGCGCGACGCGACGCGGCGGGCCCAGGCGCAGCGGGAGGCGCGGGACTTCGCGCGGGAGCTGATCCGCGCGCGGCGGACGTCGGCGCGCCTGGTCACGTCCAAGGCGCAGCTGAGCAGCGTGCAGATGCAGGTCAACGAGGCCTTCGCCGTGCGCAAGATCGAGGGCAGCATCCGCGCGAGCGTCGGCATCATGAAGGACGTCAACGCCCTGATCCGCCTGCCCGAGCTGGCCGGCACCATGCGCGAGCTGAGCCTCGAGCTCATGAGGGCCGGCGTCATCGAGGAGATGGTCGGCGAGAGCCTGCCCGTCGACGAGGACGCCATGTTCGAGGACGAGGAGATGGAGGCCGACGGCGAGGTCGACAAGGTCCTGGGCGAGATCCTCAAGGGCAAGATGGAGAAGGCCGGTCCCATGCCCAGCACGCCCGTGCAGCCCGAGCCCGCGCCTGCCGAACTGGAAGACGAAGAGGAGGACCAGGAGGCCATGATGGATCAGATGCGGAACAGGCTCGAGGCTTTAAGGAGCTAGTCCGGGTCTGGGCTACCTGTCTACTCTGCTTTTCCATCCAACAAATGCGTTCATTTGTCCAGATCATTCTCACATCAACATTGGCGTTTGGGAGCGCGGAGCCTTTGGGTTAATGAAATAGCATCTCTGACTGAGCTGCACTTGGTTTATGATTCATTGTCTAGCGACGAGGTTCAAAGACATAGAAAACTTCAAACTGGACGCAATACATACAGGAGCGAGATCGTCTCCGTCCATCCACACGTGAAGTTTACAGCTCAATCTGTCGTCTCTGTGGGATCCAATTCTATGTTTTTAACATTGTAGAATGTCGTATACTCTACCTGGGCATCCAATCCAGGGAAATAACGTAGACCTACGGGACACTCCTATCTGATGGTCCACCTCGGGGTCGTGGACACATGATCCAGCCCCTGGTCCTCCGCCGTCCAGTCCCAACTGGTAGCCGTGAACACGTCACGGGCAAACTTGTCCGCGCCCATCGTATTCTCGAAGCGGAGCCTCTGGTCCGCAGCCAAGGCCCTCGTGAAGCGAAACGACCTCTCATTCCCGTCCCCGTCACGAGCACCAACACCACCAACACCACCACCATTCATCTTCTTCGGCTCCGCGTTGGGCATCCAGGCGTGCGCGGCGCGGTTACCCTTCCACGCGGCGCGGGAGACGGGGACGGAGCTCGCGGACAACAAACCCTGGACGAAGTCGAGGATGGGCAACATGCGGGTGCGCAGGCCGCAGTTGGTGTGGTTCTTGTCGATCTGGTAGCCGGGGCACTGCCGGAGGGTGGCGAGCACGCCGTCGACGGGCAGCAGCGCGGCGTCGGCGTCGGCGACGGCGATGGCGTCGAGCGACGCGGGCGAGAAGTCGGCGAGGGACAGGAGCCCCCTGTTCGTCAGGAACTTGAACATCTCGCCCAGCTGGTACGAGTCGCACGCCACGCTCGAGTCGTAGCCCAGCTTGCACTGCTGCCGCGCGCCCCGCGACGACGTGTACAGGAGGAGGAAGTGCCGCGGCACCGAGGCGAGCGTGTTCAGGATGCAGTTCCGCCGGTATTGCAGCTCTTCTGTTTAGGAGGAAGAGGAGGAGCAGGAGTTAATAATTAATATACACGGTTACGTGGTAGATGGATTAGGTTCCTTATAGTAAGAAAATAGGATAGTGTGTAGCAGCAGATAGTATGTTTCTACTAGGTAAGGAAGGAAGACAAAAAGGGGGGTGAGTGGAAAACTCACGCTCAAGCCCGTCCTGTAAATACCACCAGGTGGCAGTAGTCATCTCGTCCTCCGCCTCCTCGCCAAACGAGCTCCACTGGCAGGAGCCGTTCATGATAAGCTCGCGGGTCGCGGCAGTGAACCTGACGGGCTGGTTCAGCAGCCAGGAGACGAGGATCTTCTGCCGAAGCACGTTCTCGCTCGCGCGGCTCATGCCACCGCCGAAGCCGCCGCTGGCACCATCATCCCGGGCCGACTGCTGCTGCTGCTGCTGTTTCCCGCGGCTGCTGCTCGTCACGGGCCACTTGAACTTGAGCCCGCCGGCGGCGACGTACTTGGACACGGCCGGGGCGCAGTCGAAGCGGTCCGCGAGCACGGCCAGCGTCGTCACGAAGGCCATGGTGATCTGCGGCTGCTGCGGCTGCTGCTGCTGCTGCTGGGCCGTCTTGGCGTCCGCGCCCTCGTGCAAGATGCGCAGCAGGTCCGCGAAGACCAGCTCCCGGTACGCGTACGACGTCGCCCCGTCGTCGTCGTCGTGGATCGCGATCCACGGGAGTTCCGCCACGTCTGAGACCGAGACGTCGCGGGGCTTGACGCCCTTGAGCGTCAGCGCCGCGAACGCCTCCGCGACGTGGTTCGCCTCGCGGAAGTGCGGGTCGCCCAGCAGCTTGTCGAAGTACTTCGACTGTCTCCTGAGCACGGCGAGATCGACGCGGAACGCGAGACGCACTCGCGCTTTCGGCAGCGGCTGTGGTTCTCCCCCGCGTCTCGGCTGCGAAGTCTGTGCCGCGGCCGCCTTCCGGGCCGACCGGATCGTGTCCTTGGAGTTCCGGAACGTGGCGTCCAGCACCACGTCACCGTGTTCGGAGATGACGATGACTTCGGGACGCTCCCCACCGCCGCTGCGTGTCGGCTCCGACGTCGAGGAGTCTCCGCCGTCCGGTGCCGAGTCCTCCATTTGGTCTGTCTCCGGTGTGAGGCAATACCTTGGAGAGGACGGGAGATGAGGACCTCATCAGCTTTTCTGTAGTGTATGCCCCCTTATTCCTCGCGATGACGAGACCGTGATTAGTCAGGCGCGTGCTTATGGGGCAGAGGACTGCGGTCACTGGTGAAGATATCGGTTTCGTAAGATGCGTAGTTGAGTTTTCACTCGCTTAAGAACAATATGTCATGCTGCCAAGTCTCGAAAATAACATGTATAGAAATTAAGATATTTCCCCCAAATGTTCCTTGCATGCGAAGTCGTTGGACAGCATTGGTAAGTCGTTGTCAATGTGGGTGGGATAACTGGAGATCTGCGCTAGACCAATTAGAGACATTATGCCCTCCTACCTGGGCCGAGATGTATCGCAGCACACTTCAGCACCATCCGACGACTTCTTCTGGTCTACATCACTCAACATACGAAACCCGCCCCCCCCCCCTTTTTTTTTTTTTTAAGCTGACGATGGGATATGATTTTCATCTCAACCTACAGCTACATACAGGCGGAACCCAAAGTGATAAAGTGCCGCCAATTACACTAGCTCAGCACACTTCCGCGCTTTCTAAAAGATGAAATTGTTATTGAGCGAGGTCAACATCTTGAACCCCAAGAGAGCCGTATCGTTGCCTAAAAGCTCAGATGCACCCAGCCTAATACACCAAACATATTCAGTTCTGTCTCTATTACACTAGTGAACTGTATTCTTCTTTTGGTCGGTAAGGACAAAAGGAAAGCGGATATTCAATCGAACGCACGAAACGCGAGGTCGATTCCGGTTTGTTTGTTTGAATATAAGGATCAGGTGCACTTTTCTCTCCAGACTCCGTTGTATACACCCGCTATCTTCTCGACTTTCCGATGGTCACATGTAAACTCCACGCAGCTCTCGTGGTTTTTTCTCCGCGCAGCCGGTCCCTAGCCGCGTCCCTGTTTGTTAGAATGAAAGAGCCTAACCCTTCAATTGGGATTACCCATCCCTTAACGAATCCCAGTCATAGAAAGGCTGGGATGCTAATCTGCTATAGAAATTGGGTATTATTGCTACCGACGATAACGCCTTTTGTTCCAAGTGTTTCTATGCCTATTGACTCTCCCCATGCGATTCAAACGATCCCGATTCAACAGATAACTGCTGGGATTTGCATGCCATATTAAGTCCATTAGAGAAATCACCAAAGGCCTCAAGCCATGTTCAGCTTGAGGCCTTGAAGCTTCCTCGTGGTACAAAATTGAGTTACGATGAAGTGGACTAGAGGTAGTTGTATCAACATCGCCTTCTACCTACGCAGCGAGCACCGGGTGGAAAGCGGGAGGAGGGTTGTACGAAGGGGAAGTTCAAAGTCACGGAAGTAAACAAACGCGACAGCTGAGGTTACCTCACTGATATTACATCATTATCATTCGGTGCTTGTTCAAGTTCCACGTCTTATCCCTCGCGCACTAGAGAAGGGCAGCCCCTACCCGACGAATACGATATTATTACGAGACGTTTTTCGAGGATCACACGAAGCGCGTAGCATACCGTTGCGCTCTTACATCGGGATTGCCTTGACACCTCATAGCTGGGACTAGAGTGGCATAGTGACTCCCGAATACTTCAAGGTCTGTATCAAGGGAGTTGTCCCTTGCTGGTTGTACGAGTATTCCATCGAGTTTGACATATATCATTTGTTTGAGAATCCCCTATTTAAATTCACGCATAAGTGTAAGCTTTCTCAATATTCTCTTATTCGATACCAAACAATCGCAATAGGATTTGCGCCAATTCGATCTCATCTATTCCCACGCGCATATCGCATTCACCATGACGATGCCTCTAAAGCTCAACCACCTCTACGTGGCCCTCCAGTATCCTAGAGACGCAGATGTTGATATCGAAAAGCGTCCCGAGCTCCTGCCTACACATCTACGAACGCGGACTAACGGAGACCGGGAACTCGAATACGTATGTTCCCTACAAGCTACCTCTTTAAGGTGATTAGAGCCTAACACTTCTTAGACTTGGAGCTTCGTCCTCACATTCGAATTATGTGGACAAATGATAACTCAACAATACACTTTAATCAAGGGAGCTGGGCCAGAAAGCGACCCAGCGATAATGGATAGATGCATCAAAAACAAGCATCTACTCAAACGCGATTACTACATCGAGACGTTTGTCCGGGTTCCTAAGGAACTTGGGAGCATCCCGCGCCTCATGATACTTCTCGAGATGCAACTTATAGATATGCAATCTTTCGACACATTTCTTGCTAATCACAATGCTCTCGCAAACTGGCCGCTCTTCACTTTCGGGAATCACGCGACTCACTTATGGGCTCGGAACGTATTGATTGACTACGAAGCTATCAATATCAATGATGGGACTAGTGAGCATTCATCCCCCATCCAACCAAGTTTTGTCATTACAAACACCAGAAACGTGTGCTGATTCTGGCTATTACGCAGTAATGTCGGTTGAGGAGGCCGCTCGGACATCCCTACGAGAACACCTATATCTAAAGCCCGAGAATCACGATTGGGAGGCATTGATATGCAATCCCTTGTGGCAAGTCCACATCTATGACGCGAACTGCCCAGGTCATCGTCGGATAGGTGGCGAGTGACAATTGGAATGAGGGGCGAGTCTTAAGGATGGGGAAGCAGTTACTTGGGACGTCGGAGTTGAATCTAGTGAACTGTATTCCACGTCGCATGTACTAAACATGTTTTAAATACTCAATCTACCTTCATCTCCAAGTCGTTAACTGAGCCAGACTAACGTGGTACATCGTATTGGTAGCGTCTAATCTTCCAAGATACCAAAGAAGGGCGCTTGTTTAACTTGAAACAAGAACCGATGGATGAACCTCCAGTCATGGCACACCCGAAACTATGACGGGTCCGATAGTGTACGGTACATGTTGGTAACATGTTGAGGACTCAAACTCGGTAACTTCCAGTTCCTAGTTTCTTCCTTTCGTCATAGTGCTACATCTCTACTCTCATTCCATCTCCTCATCTTAATAAAATTATAGCTCGGTGTCGACCAGGATAATCTCTTCAGGCAGGCGTGATAGATTCAGAAGCTTCCGGCTTTGCTCCCGAATCCGACCTTTCAGCAACATCGCCAGACTCATTTGCGACCAAACCTTTCTTGCTCCCAATGAACGGCAGGTGCCCCTTGAGTTCACGATATCTCATGACCGCCAAAGCGATGACGATAGCGATCCAGTAAATGTTATACGCGATGACGGAGCCGTACGTGGCCGAGTTTGTCCATCCGAGAATAGCGTTGAAGATACCCCAGCCTCCACCGCCGTTAAGCTCGGGGCTGCAGCACTATGTGAATCCCCCATTAATATTCGACTCGGACGAAGAGTGAGCCGCTGTACTTACGTTCACATGCCAGACGCTCTTGTCAATGTCGTATGAGCCAGGTCCGTCTCCTAACTCCGCGGCATCACCACCGACGACTTTGTTCCACTGCTGGGCCTCAAAGTACCAGACGGCGCGCGAGAAAAGACCCGCGCCAACTAGATACAACAAACAGGTAGAAACGACGAGGAAATACTGTAGTCGAGTCGTGGTGCCGCCCCTAAATAACATCAATACACTTCTGCATAGGTCCAATCATTACTCTCATCTCACTCACCTATATAAGACATAACCCACGATGATCCCAACAATCAACCCGATGACAACGGGGAGGGGCACAGCAGTAGCAGGCGCAGAGAACGACACGCCGGCGATGAAGACGATGGCCTCGATGCCCTCCCTAAGCACAGTGACGAAGGGGAGGACGAACATGGCATACTTCTCCGCGAAGCGCTTCAGCCAGCCGATGCGGGATCCGCCGCCCACGTTTAGCGGCGCCTCGAGGGCTTTGGCGAGTTTCACGCGCCACTTCTCCTGCACCTTGCCGACGCGGAGGAGGGCGACGCCGATGACGCTGATGATGAGGGAGGCGATGAGCGCGAAGGCGCCCTCGTAGTTGTACTCGTTGGCCTCCCATGCGTCGCGGCCGACGGTGTAGAATGTGCCGATAATGGCCGCCGCGACGACGAGGCAGATGAGGAAGCCCAGGCCGACTCCCAGCCATACCTTCGTTTGATATCACTATTAGTACGATATGTGCATAGTCGCGCATGGTCATTTCGTGGAGTGTGGTGGTTGAGGGGGGTGGTTTATGAAGAAGGGGTGACCTCACCTGTCTGACTAGAGCCTTGTACACAGCGACATCGCGATGGGGACCATCGAGCGTCTGCTTGAGAAAGGCGAGGAGAACAGAGACGATGATGACCGTCTCAAGGGTCTCGCGAAAGACGACGAGGAAGACGGGGACGGAGAAGACGTCTTTCGTCATGATGGACTTAATTGATCTCTTGATCTAATTGCATGTAAGAAGGAATAGAATAAGAAATCGGCAATATGTATGAGAGTAGTTCGTTCAAGACATACTCACACACCTGAGCTTAGAGAACCAAACCACGCCAGTTTTCTCAGACTGTGAATCAGTGTAACATACGGAATCCTATTCCGCGATTATCTATTCTATCTGATAAAGCACGGATCTGATAACCTAAAGGTGGTGTGGGGAATCCAACCGCTTCTCACACAAAGCTAGGTATAACGTATGGTAGTAAATACGACCACACAACCCAATTCCTACCTACATGACGGACTAGGGTTCTTGGTTGCAGCCGATAGCGGCTAATTTAAGCAACCAGGCTAGGAACTGCTCGAGTCACCCCATTTCAAAGATGGGCTAGAAAAAAATTAATTCGGGATCTTCCTAGCCTCTTACAAGATGATGTCGGCCGGTATTCCATCGTCCCATGTTTAAGATGCTAATAAATGACGCTACTAAACAGTCCCTTCGCCTCACATAGCCGATTTGAGACCAGCTGATAGCAGAAAAAGAATTGTCGATATTGAAAACCTACAGCTATAGGATCAGCGCGTGGCATTTTTGTCTTACTTACATGTGGCTTTGGTTGGGTCGGCTTGCTGCCGGCGGCAGTATGGGGTAAAGCAATCTGCCATGGCAGCCAAAGACAGCATAAGCTTTTCCTTCTCCAGTCCTGTCTCCATATTTACCTACATACCTATCCATCGATTGGTATTTTATTATTATGTGTTGCCGAGGTTGAAATGGTAGTGGCGTCAGGACTGGTTGTTTGTTCCTCGGCCTATACTGACATTATTTCCTGTTTCCGTTAATGAACAGACATTGAAGTCTGGAACACCTCCCGCTCTCCGGATCCGTACCAAACCGAATAACGAATCATAAGCAGCCATCAAGGTCGTCCCATTATGCCCCTGATCCCTGCCTGCTAGTGTGATAAGTACCACTGCATCATTCAGCCGGTTGTCTACGACTTTCCCTAACTCACCCAACTTTCATGCCGTGGTGTGGTCCCCAAACCGATTCTGTCGAATAAACCGGGCTAAGCTGCATACCGTCTAGCAGTATAATCGGACTTCCTCTGTTAGATCAAGTTCGAGATGTTGAGTTATCCAAAAGCCTGTATTAGACTGTTTAAAAGGGCAAACACCCCAGTTGGCGCTCTTCTACAACATCGTTCAGTACCACAGAAATCGTATCGGTGAAGGAGGGCTGACTGACGATGCGGGATATCACGCCACTCAGCCGGCCATTGGCCGCAGGGCAATGCAGTTCGAGACCCAAGCCACTGCCTGCCTCCGCGCTCCTAAGTCGGCCCATAGAGTGACATGTGGGGAGGACGGAGGAGGGGTTGGCGTGGTCTTACAGTCAGGACTAGAGTATCATTCGTTGTACCGGTAGCACAGCTTCCTGTCTAGCTGAGGATCAGATAAGTGATCATCCCAGGAAAAAACAAAGCCAGACCAGGGGCCGGGCTACCACACCTATCTGAATCTAATCTGATTGATAAGACAATCTCGTCTCTACACGCTAGCATTCACTCATGTATTGAAATCTGTGGAAGCACTGTAGTGCTGAATGTTCTTTACCTATCTCATACCTCCTGTATGGCATGGTCCATAGAGCTATTGGGAGCCTGAACCGTTCGTTCTAGTGTGTGGACAGCATTTCTTGTTCTTTTCTGCTTATCCCACTTACAAGTATACTTCCCTCAAACATATACTACGAGATCTTTTTACTTGTTTGTGAAATTTAAGATGATTTCACCCACAAGACGCGCCGCGGTCCTAGCGTGGGCATTAACCTCCCTGCACTTCACAACAGCGGCCACTGTGACATATGACTTCAACATAGGCTGGGTGACAGCCAACCCAGACGGCGCCTTCGACAGGCCAACCATCGGCATCAACGGCCAATGGCCGATTCCGCAGATAGAAGCCAACGTCGGCGACAATGTCATCGTCCACGCCACGAACCAATTGGGAAACCAGTCGACATCGCTGCACTTCCACGGCCTGTTCATGAACGGCACGGCTCACATGGATGGGCCCTCGCAAGTTTCGCAATGTGGTATACCGCCCGGGTCGAGTTTTACATACAACTTCACTGTAAGATAATGATGATAGCCCGGTAGTGTCTGACTATCGAGAGAAAGAAAGCTGACCGATTCCAGATCAACCAACCCGGCACATACTGGTACCACTCCCACACAGGCGGGCAATACCCAGACGGGTTGCGAGGACCGTTGATAGTCCACGACCCCAAATCTCCATTCCTGGGACAATACGACGAGGAGCTCGTGCTCACAGTCTCGGACTGGTACCACGAGCAAATGGCAGTGCTGCTTCCCGCCTTTAACTCCAAGGGCAACCCAACGGGTGCAGAGCCGGTGCCGCAAGCCGCCCTGTTCAACGAGACGCAGAACCTCAAAGTCGCCGTGCAGCCCGGGAAGACCTACCTCTTCCGCATGATCAACATCGGCGCCTTCGCGGGCCAGTACATCTGGTTCGAGGGGCATAACATGACCATCGTCGAGGTCGACGGGGTCTACCACCAGCCCGCCGAGGCCGAGATGATATACATATCCGCCGCGCAGCGATGTAGTTTCTTGCTGACGACTAGGAACGAGACCACGACAAACTATGCCTTCGTGGCAAGCATGGATACAGTGAGTCACAGATAGCCATGGAATACTATCGATATTGACGTTTGTGGTGGGATGTTTGCTGATGATGATGATGCGTTTTCAGACATTATTCGACACCCTCCCAGCAGACCTCAACTACAACGTGACAGGCTGGCTCACCTACGACGACGTGCAACCGTTCCCGGAACCCGCGCTGGTCGACGAGCTGGACCCCTTCGACGACATCACGCTGATCCCATACGACAACCAGACGCTGTTCGGCGAGCCGGACAAGACAATCGAGTTGGACGTGATCATGGACAATCTGAACGACGGCGCGAACTAGTGCGTATCTATCTATCTACTTTCAACCATGAGCGTGATGACGCCACATGACTTCAAAACTAACCCACCATCATTCCCCCAGCGCCTTCTTCAACAACATATCCTACAAAGCCCCCAAGGTACCCAGCCTGTACACGGCACTCTCGGCGGGTGAACTAGCCACGGACCCGAGCATCTACGGGACGTACACGCACGCGTTCGTGCTCGAGCGTGGCGAGGTCGTGCAGATCGTCGTCAACAACCTCGACTCGGGACGGCACCCCTTCCACCTGCACGGGCACAACTTCCAGGCCCTCTACCGGTCCGAGGAAGAGGCGGGGACGTTCGAGGACGCGAACGTCACCGAGGCTGATTTCCCGAAGACCCCCATGCGGAGAGACACGTTCGTCCTGTATCCGGATGGGAACATCGTGTTGCGGTTTCGTGCCGATAACCCGGGTAAGTTTTTATTTTTCTTTTTCTTTTTCTTTACATGTATAATTACTTTGTCTCCGATTAGTAGTGATATTACCCACCTCGTCGAGATTGTCATCTGCTTACTTACCTTACCCCTTTACGACCCCCTACTCCAAAGAAGACAAGCCAAGCTAACAATCCACGTCCATTAAAAAGGCATCTGGCTCTTCCACTGCCACATAGAATGGCACGTAACGTCGGGTCTAATCGCAACAATGGTCGAGGCACCTCTCTCGCTCCAGCAAACCCTAACAATCCCCCAAAACCACCTCGACGTCTGCGCCGCACAGCAAATCGCCACGACCGGCAACGCCGCGGGCGACGCGGTCGACTTTACCAACTTGAAGGGCGAGAATGCGCCGCCGGGGCGGTTGCCTGATGGGTGAGTTTCTCTTTTGACTACTCTAATCCAGACTCTCTAGTATCTCCAATTCAGACCTGCCCGTCTTTTCACTATAGGGTGGTGCAATGTAGCGTAGTGTAGACCATCTGGTAGAGAAAATCTCTCTCCCCCGGCCGTTATACCCATCCTGTCCCATCCATCCCACACTAGCTCTTTTTCATACCACCACACCAAACAGAAAAAACACACATCGCTAACCAACCCACAAACAACAGTTTCACAACCAGGGGCAAAGTCGCCCTAGCCTTCAGCGCGCTAAGCGGGATTCTGGGCGTGATAGCCGTGGCATCATACGGACTGGCATCTGACCCCACCAGCACGTCCATCTCGAACCACGCAGCGCAAACCCAAACCCAAACCCAAGCCGCAGGATCCGTCAATAGCTCGGAGGCGAACGGGGCGGGGGCGGAGACGGAGCCCAAGGAAGCCATGCTCGCCACGGCCGGGTCGGGGGGTGGGCAGAGGGCATGACAACTGATATTGCTATGGTAATAAGCCGTGTCTCAATACTTCCCTAATTTCGTAAATTTTATACTGGATATTCTATATTCTCCAGGGGCTCGTGGTATCCCGCTCAAACCTAAATAAACCCGCCTTTAATAAAAAAAAGTATATACACACAGCTGAAATCAAAATGAATGCAAGAACCAAATCCTTATAATGCCTCGTGGAATGAACCCCACTCACACATGTCCGCCTGCCTAAGACGTACAAAGAAAATAACTTAATAAAACAAAGGCTTTTTGGGGGGGGAGAAATGTACGAATATATACACACATGTAAACTGGCTACCCATCCACCTCTCTGGTAACCCATCTACTCCACATATCTACCTTCTCTTCTCACTATCAAATCAACCTACCAATCGATTTACATGCCAACTAAGATATCTATAATTGAAGTGACGCAAGCACATCACACACAATCTCTCAATACAATCCGTCACCTCATTACAAACATCAGTCAAAACATGGACTACATACAGTTCCAAGTCAGAAGGTAGATCAGTATCAAAACAGAAACATCACATGAGACAGGAGAAAGACGACATGGTTTGTGGAATTAGGATGCATTTCTTGGTATACAGCTCAACAAAGGGAATCGATTTGAGCTAGAAAACTCGCCACACCGCACAGCTCTCCTTTTCTAGATATACACAGGCCGCCGCCTCCTTAGGCAGCTTCTATTTAACATGGCCCAGGATAGCTCTTTATGACTTCTCCAGTTCCGCCAGAATCTTCTCACCCTTTGCCCGCGCTGACGCCAAGTCACCAACCATGTAGAAAGCACCTTCAGGCAGGTCATCTGCCTCACCGGCCAAGATGGCCTTGAAGGAGTTAATGGTCTCCTTGAGGTCAACCAGCTTACCCTCGATACCAGTGAAGACCTGGGCGACTGTGAAAGGCTGGCTCAGGAAACGCTGGATCTTACGGGCACGCTCGACGGTAAGCTTGTCAGCTTCCGACAGTTCGTCCATACCCAAAATAGCAATGATATCCTGAAGAGACTTGTACTCCTGGAGAATCTGCTGGACACGGGTGGCGGTATCGTAGTGGTCCTGACCAACGATACGGGGGTCAAGCATACGCGACTTAGAGTCGAGAGGGTCGACGGCGGGGTAGATACCCAACTCAGAGATACCACGGGACAAGACAGTGGTGGCGTCCAAGTGAGCGAAGGTAGTGGCGGGGGCAGGGTCAGTCAAATCATCGGCAGGGACGTAGACGGCCTGGACGGAAGTAATGGATCCCTTCTTGGTGGTGGTGATACGCTCCTGCATACCACCCATATCGATGGCCAGAGTGGGCTGGTAACCGACGGCAGAGGGGATACGACCCAGCAGAGCAGACACCTCAGAACCGGCTTGTGTGAAACGGAAGATGTTGTCGATGAAGAGAAGCACTTAGACACGTTAGCCGGCCGAACAGTTGCACAAGGGATGGCGTGAACATACCATCCTGGCCTTCCGCATCGCGAAAATATTCAGCGACTGTTAGACTGTCGGTTTGATTTCAGTTAGATTTGCGTAAACGACAAATGATGCTCAGGTGAAATAGACGCAAGACGATGGCGAGACAGATAGACGAAATAAGAAAATCAGAGGTTTTGGATATCTCTTTAATGGCCTATCCGGCACCGTGACTTAAAAAGCGGAATAGCGGGGTAATACATATAACCAGATCATCCAATCGGAAAAGCACATAATGCTTGAATAACCACTTTTTAAGTCACGGTGCCGAATGGGCCATTAAAGGGATATTTCGCGAGGCGTTTTTTGTGCAATGACGTGGCCTGAAAGAATATGGTGCATCGTGGCCGGGTCACAGAAGAGGGCAGACAAGAAAAACTTTGCTGTCATAGTTGTGTAGAAGACAAGAGCAATCAAGGAAGGCAAGGCAAGAGTGACAGGAAAAAGGAAAGTATATCTCTTACCCAGTCAGGGCGACACGGGCACGGGCTCCGGGGGGTTCGTTCATCTGACCGAACACCAGGGCGACCTTGGACTCGCCGTCAAGCTGAATGACGGAGGTCTCCTGCATTTCGTGGTACAGATCGTTACCCTCACGAGTACGCTCGCCGACACCAGTGAAGACAGAGTAACCACCGTGAGCCTTGGCGATGTTGTTGATCAGCTCCTGAATGAAGACAGTCTTGCCGACACCGGCACCACCGAAGAGACCGATCTTTCCACCACGAGCGTAGGGAGCGAGCAGGTCGACGACCTTGATACCGGTAACCAGGACCTCGGCAGTGGTAGACTGCTCGACGAACTCAGGGGGGTCGGCGTGGATGGGCAGGAACTTGTCGGTCTTGATGGGTCCACGCTCATCGATCGGGTCACCAGTGACGTTGAGGATACGACCAAGTGTGCCAGGACCGACGGGAATTGTGATAGGAGCGCCAGTGTCGGTGGCCTTGGCACCTCGAGTGAGACCCTCGGTACCTAGACAAAATGAGATGCTGATCGGAAAGACAGGGGTTTCAAGCCAACTCACCGTCCATGGCAATGCAACGGACGACGTTCTCACCCAGATGTTGCTGCGAGCTGGTTAGCAATGGGATCGTGCTATCTGCCGGGTGCCATGAGGCATACCGAGACCTCCAGGACGAGCTTGTTGCCCTGGTTGTCTGTTGTCAGAGCATTTAGAATAGCTGGCAATTTGGCCGTCTCGAACTTGACTGCGGAAATTGTTAGTACAGCTTGATTTAATTGCAAGCTCGGATGTTTCGATTGCAGATGGGCTACGAACCATCGACGACGGCACCGATGACCTGTTGAGCGACTTGTCAGTTTACCGACCACCTTACCAAGGCGCTTCGGGAGCTCCGCAGCCCAAGGAACAGAGCTTACCTGGTAAATCTTTCCATCACCGACGCCCGTTGTGCTCGCCAATCGCGCGCCGAGAGGGAATCTGAGGGAGGAAGGCGTTGCTACGCGCCGTGTGGCGGCCGAGAAGGCCGGGCGGGCGAAGGAGGAGATGCGGCTATTCGGAGTCGAAGAGCGCCCGTTAGCTCAATTCGCCTCAATTGGCGGCAATTCCGGGTGGCAACTGGATTCGGGACATCCAAAGCATCGTACTCACCTCTTGAACATCTTGGGCGATGAAGAGCTGCGGCTGTGGATGGGAAGGTGAGGACGGGTGATGTGGTTGGTCTGCTGAGCAGAGAGAATGAGGAAATGGGAGGTCGGCGAAGAAAAACCGCAGCAGCTGCTCCCGTTGCTGGACGAGCTAATTTAATCACGTGACGCGAGTTGCGACAGTGGGCAGTGGCCGAGGACGACTTGTCCGGCTGCCCGTTACCACCAGTCCAAGCCCAATCGGGGCGCCGTGGACCCGTCGCTATACCCGATAAGAGCATTGCTAACTTTTCCGTCTCTCTTGCACCCCGCCCTGCACTGCACCTGTGCGGTCCACAATCCGATCTCATGTTTACCTATAACCCAGATTGAAGACTGGGTGCTGATGGAATCAGTCAAGCGCGGCTCAGCTCCAGGGCTGCTGCAAAAAATCAAAATGATCTCGTCATGAATTTTTTTTGTTACAGTCATCCAAATTCTATCCGTGCAAATGAGATATTATGTTTAGCGCCGGAAGAGGGCCCCAGTCTATCGTCTATACAATGCAGAGTACATCCCAATAATGCTGAACAAAAGCTAGTTAGTGGTACAACTTGAAGAGTCAGATATCGCGGCAGAATAACCAGAATCGAGCATCCATCCAAACTCTGGCGCCCCTATGCCTAATGACAGACAGTCCCGGCCAACACTCCCGTATCTGATTGTACTGAAGTTTCGGCAGTGGATGGGTAATGAACCAGTTGCCCTGCACTGTCTAACTCACTCGTCATGACCTTCCATGTTTCAATCGTCCATGCATAAAACATAATAGTTGGCTGGCCAACAGAGCTGACTCCCAAATCTACAAGAAATTTTTTATGAGGCAGCCGGAATACCGTCCCCACGTCTCCAGGTCTCCTCCTGCTTGGTCCCTGGTGCCAGCCAAGCAGCATTACTGCTTCCTCGTTGTCGGGTCCTGCCGTTTTCGTCACTCTTCTTAAGATCTTCAACCGCACCGGGCGCCGAGGCATGGCCATTGGCATAAGCATGGGGCGTCTTCCCATTAGACATAGTGACAGGGCTGTCGTAGATGGGTCCTCCGCCCGCCGATGCCAATGTCCCGGGCGCTGTACTCAATGGAAGCAGCGGGCCGTTCCCAGCCGAGCTTTGGTTGAGCAATTGCGCTCGACGATCCGCTTTGTTGCTATCACTCGTCCGGTCATACAGATACAGTCCGAGAAAAGTGAGCGCGATCCCCACTGCTTGTACCGGGGTCGTTGGATTTCCGAACCATAAGATTGCTACCACAATGACCCACACCCGTTTGATTAAGGACGCAACGGAGTAGGTAACGGGCGATACCAGGGACAATAACACAAATGCAAGGATGTTCTGCCCAAAGTGGAACGTCCCGTTGAACAGGAACTCCAGCGTCAAGCGCCCGTGATCGAAAGTGTTGGGCTTGGCAGACAGGTCCAACGATCCATCTTGAACAAAATCTCGAATCAAGCCAACGCCCTCACCCCAAAACCAGATAGGAGAGGTGAGCAAGAATGCGAGCCCAGAAGAATAGCATAGCAGGTTTAACTTGTCTAGCTTGCGTGATTTAGCCTCCTCGCCCTCTGCCTCTGCTTTAGCAGCTTCGTTGAACAATCTCTTGGAGAAGATATTTTGGGTGACAAATATGACGGTAGCCGCCAAAGCGTAGAGGATCCCGACTATTTCTCCCTTGAAGGTGTGATTTGATGAACAGGCCAACGTAACACCGAGAGTGAGCGGTATGAGCGAGTAATATGTGGCTCTCGAGTATCGAATATCGAAGAAGTATCGGTATGCGAACACCGTAAAGAGGGGCGACAGCCCTTTGACGGTATGGACCATTGAGACCGGTATCTTTGCGGTCGCCGTAGAACTGAAAAGATGGCCACCGACTTGGAAAACCGCTAGAGGCAATGTGGAGTTTATTACATCCCTCGAGGGGTATCGTATGGGGTTTTTCAGAGCCGGTATCGAGGTACGTAGCTTGGGGAACACGCTAGCCAACCAGGAGAACGTTATGCAATAGAATGCGACCAGAAAAAATTGTATCATGGTCAGCGTGGCAGGCTTTTTGAAGGTATTCAGGATGGACTTGGACGAAGTATTGGTCAAGGCGGAAGACATGTACCACATGATACACAGGGCCTATCACAAGGGAGATTAGCTGATGGGATACAAGCCGGACAGGTGGTGGTGGCACATACGACGAGCCTGGCCGATATGGGCGCCTTCAGGGCGTCGGCTATCTCGTGGGCATTTTGGCTGACACTTCCCCTCCGATCTCTGATAGTCCGAAAGGCCTCGCCAATGCTCTTCTGTCGGCCATGGCCGCCCCGAGAGGATTGGGGCGTGGAAGGCCCTAACGGACCCCATCGCACATTTCTAGAGGCGGCCGGCATCCAACGGTCTCCGTTGAGGCGGGCGCCGCCATTCAGACCGACGCCGTAGCCATTAAGTCCACCGGGGCTAAAGGGCCGCCCAACCAGGTTGCGCATGGGCGGGGGATCGATAAGGTCGGGGAACTTCTCGAGGCCGGAGTTCGCCTCGCTATCGCCATCTCCTAGCCCGGACAGGCTCTTAGAATTGGATCGTGAGACAGACGACTCCCGGGAGTAAGAACCGGAAGTAGTCGAATGAGGCATAGTCAGTGCCTACCGGACGACAGGACGAATCGGCAGGGCGTGCAAGGTAACGAGCGACAGAGGTGGACGGAAAGGAAATAAGAAACGCGAGAGTTTAACAGCGGAGCGTTATAGCGTCATTGCTCGCGGTTCGAATCCTGGCTATTATCAGATGCTTGGCTCAATCGAACAATCGATCCGTTGGTCGGTGGTTGGCCAAACCCTTCGTGTCGTACCTCGAGTGGCGGGGTGCGTAGTGTGAGCAGGGAAAGGACGGGATATACAGTAGATAGCGTGGTATGCTTAAATACGAGGGCGTTGGTGAGTTCGAGGGTTGCGCAATGGTTCGAGGAGTTGAACGGGTTTGCTGTGATTTGCTGGTCGGGTTTGGCTGCTGGCGTAATGCGGCAATGGCTCAGCAGCTACTCAGCAGCTAGATTAGCCCACCCTAGCGAGCGGTGTTCCCCTGTGCCAAGCACTTATAGACACCCTGGCCGGCGCCAACCAATGCAGCACGCCGCTAAGGGACAGTGGGTAAGATTGAAGTGGGGACCAGGTGCATTGTCCCGGCAGAGGTACATAGTACAGCCAGAGATGCAGTCAGTAGCTTGAAAACCGCAGCAAAAATTCTAGACCAGGCTGAGGCTTAACGCATCGGATTGGCCCTACACAGGTACACTAAGACTGGCGCCGCGCCGCGCCCTGCACCGTGACTTGCGACTTAAGTATCAAACGCTGCAACCGCAATCCCAACAGCAGTCTCGCCTCGTGGCATCAACTCTGCTGCTCACCTCGCCAAGTGAAAGTGGCCCGTGTCTATCTCGTTTCCACGTCGTCTCTCTTTTGAACGTTGCGCACCATACTCGTCATTGCTATACCCATCGTCGCACCGGCTTGTCCGTTTCAAGGGCGCATTCGCCCCCTTCGCCGACGACATGGCCGCCCCCAAGATGACCAAGAACCAGAAGCGGCGCGCAAAGAAGAAGGCCGATAAGGTGGCAAATGTCGAGGTGAGTTGCTTCCTTCAACAATTCCAGACCGTTTGACATCAATGCAGTGCTTACCCCTTCACCCAGGAGCCATCCAAAGCGAGCGATACGCCCCAGGTCGAGTCGAGCGAGCAAGAGTCCGAAGCGCCCGACGACGCTGCACAGACGAACGGCGCGTCCGATCTCGAAGTCAAGAAGGACTCGGCTACCGTCGACAAGATTCCTGCCGACGGTCCCGTCGATGGATACGATCTCGATGCCGAGGATCCCGCCTATTCTATGTTCAAGGATGTGTTTACCAAGTTCGGTGCACCGGCCGACGAAGACGCCGTCGCCAAGGAGGCCAACGCCGGCAACCAGGGCGAGTTGCTCCTCGACGACGACGACAACATACCGGATGAAGACGACGAGAACCAACCCGGGCCGAACAAGCTCTCCAAGAAGAAGCGCAAGATGCTCAACAAGCTTTCCATCGCCGAGCTCAAAGCCCTGGTCAAGAAGCCCGAGGTCGTGGAATGGCACGATACCTCGTCGTCCGATCCCCGCCTACTCGTGCAGATCAAGGCTCAGCGCAACGTCGTCCCCGTACCCTCCCACTGGTCCCTGAAACGCGAATACCTATCGTCCAAGAGGGGTATTGAAAAGCCCGCCTTCAAACTACCCAAGTTTATCGCTGATACTGGCATCTCCGAGATGAGAGATGCTGTGTTGGAGAAGCAGGCCGAGCAAAGTCTTAAACAGAAACAGAGGGAACGGGTTCAACCCAAGATGGGCAAGCTAGACATCGACTACCAGAAGCTCTACGACGCCTTCTTCCGCTTTCAAGACAAGCCAGTGCTTACACGTTTTGGCGAGGTGTACTACGAGGGCAAAGAGTACGAGACGGACTTGCGGCATCTGCGCCCTGGCGAGCTGAGTGATGGTCTCAAGGAGGCGCTTAGTATCCCCCCCGGAGCACCTCCACCGTGGCTCATCAACCAGCAGCGCTTCGGTCCACCACCTTCCTACCCCTCCCTTCGTATCCCTGGACTGAACGCTCCTATACCACCCGGGGCGCAGTGGGGATTCAATCCCGGCTGCTACGGCAAGCCCCCGGTGGATGAGTATAACAGGCCGTTATTCGGCGGAGACATCTTCGGCATTATGCAGCCGAACAAGGCTGCCCCGCCCTCCGGCGAACCAATTGAGCGGAACATGTGGGGTGAGCTACAAGTGCCGGAGGAGGAGTCCGAAGAAGAAGAAGACGAAGAAGACGAAGATGAGGATGAAGAGGATGTTGGGGCAGGCCTACAGACACCCTCTGGTCTTGAAACCCCTGGCGGCATCACGAGTACTGTACCAACCGAGTATGGCACCCACACCGAATCTGTGGCTGGAGAGATGGATCTCCGCAAACAGCGTCGCGGATTCGAGACGGAAGAGAGCATGCACCCTCGTGCGGCATACACAGTTTTGCAGGAGAGGCAGTCGAGGGCAGAGGGCTTCTTCGGCAGCGATCGCGTGTACGATATGAAGAACACGGGCGACATGCGCGTGCTAGGCCAAGACGAGGACGGCAGCAGGAAGCGCAAGAAGCCGGGCGATGTAGATGTCTCTTTCGACCCGGATGCGTTGGGCGATGGTATTAGCAAGGAGGATATGCAGCGGAGGTTTGAGGAGGGGAGACGCGAGGAGGGAGTCGGTGCTCAGTGGAGGCGGGAGGAAGGCTTAGAGGAGATGATTGCGAACGAAAGTCGGAAGAGGATGAAGCGCGACGAGGAGAAGCGTGAAGAGAAGAAGAAGAGCAAATACAGGTTTTAAGGGGGTGTAAATTATTTAATAGGGCGTTATTATCGCGTTGCAGTGTACTGGATTATTGGGTTTCGGAGTGGAAACATGGCTGAGGTATGAATAAATCGTATTGTTAATGCCCTCCATGATATTATGTTCAATCTCACTCTCGTGCCTAAGATTGAAGAACTTATTTGTCGGATGTATTTCATGGTAAGGACTCTAATATAAACCATGGCCATCAAATTCTCCATCCCCCTTCCTCATCTGTATCACAAGCCGGTATCTACCAAAGCGAGCTTCGATCCAAATATACATCACAACAAGGCCCAACGTTAGATTGCTGGGTAAGTAGGTTCGCCCACTCACTCACTCACTTACTCGTCAACGATGCCCTCAGCCTGCCGCTTCTGCGCGCCCTCGGTCCCGGCGGCCAGCGTCTCGATCTTGGTGGACGCGAACTTGCGCGCCGGCACCTTGTTCTCGAAGAGAATGTCGAGCTCGGCGTACGTGCGGCCTTTGGTCTCGGCTGCGTGTTTGTGGGTTATCAGTTGGTTTTCGTTGCGGTGCTTATTTAGGTCACGCAGGTGACTCCTGGGTTGTGTCTGCTGAAGAGGATATAGAGTATGGGGGAGAAAAAGGCAAATAGCAGTAAGAAACCGAGGCAGGAAAAAATGGGTGAAAGCCTTTACAATAACAACCACAGACAAAACAGGTTTGGAGGGGGGGAAAAACTCACGCAGCCGAAAAAAGATATACGTCGTGAAAATCGCATTAATCCCCGCCCAGAAAAAGCCAGATTTAAGCCCCCAGTTCCACTCGTCGGGGCTGAGCTGGCGGTAAGACACGATGTTCACGAAGGCGATGTTGATGGCGTTGTACGCGTTGCGAGCCAGGATGATGCTCTTGGCGCGCAGCCTCGTCGACGGGATCTCCGACACGATCGTGTACACCACCGGCCCGATCGAGAAGTTGGCCGTCGCGCTGAGCAGCAGGACGAGTGTGCCCGCTGCCCAGGCCTCCGCGATGGTTGGTTTGTTGTGGATCCCTAGGAAGCCGATTATGCTGTTGTTATTGTTAGTCGTCTGATCTGATGCCTTGTGTATTTCTGGTATGCTTGCGTGCGGATTTGGGCATTCTGGCCCTGGAAGCATGAGAGAAGAGATATTGTCGACGGTGCACACAACCGAACGAGAGGGTGATCCTCCCAAGACCCCCGGCGATAATCCTCTCGCGAAAAAGGAGCATATGGTTTAAAAAACTCACAGCAAAAACACAAAAATCGCACTCATCCCACTAAACATGAGAGTCTTCCTCCCAACCTTATTTAGGACAAACCAGCTCGTGACAGTCCCGACGAAATTAATCGCGTCCTTGCCCCAGTTGAGCTTGAACGAGTCGCTGTCGGAGATGCCGGCTTGCTGGTAGAAGAAGGCCGACAATCCCCCCAAGGCGGTGCCGGACAGCGTCTGCGCCAGCCACGTCATGCAGATGATTTCCGTGCGCCGGAGGTTGACGCCCTTGAAGCAGTCAAGGTATGTGGTACCGGCTGCGACTTGCTTTTCCATCTCGTCGGTGTAGATCATTACTATTCAGTCGGAAGTTAGACTAGATCAAATATGGGAGTATATGAATCAGATGTCGGTGTTTGTTCGATCTCCTAACCAACTGATGGGGATGGATGGATGAATAGAGGCCAATATAGGAGAGCAAGGCAGAGCCAAAGAGATCTGAAATAATACAACTTACAAGCCATAGTAGCATCAGCCTCGCGCTGCGAGAACCCAGAGCTGCGCGCAAGTCTCTTCAGAGACTTCTCGGCCCTATCTCTCTGTCCGGACCGGATACACCACCAGGGCGACTCCGGGGCGAAGAACGTTCCAATCGCGATAGGGATGGGCCAGACCCACTGAATCGCAAAAGGGATCTTATACCTATATAAGTACTCAAACTTCTGGATCAGCGCCACACATCCTTTACACTCACAGCCTCCCCAAAAGCACAGAGCTCAACAAGTAGGTAGAGCCGGGGGGGGGGATAATTTAAACTCACCCCCAAACATCTGTCCTAGACTCCAGTCCCACAAGGACGCCGGACGAAATAAACTGGCCGATGATCCAGCATAAATTCACATACGCGGTGAGGTAGTGGCGTAGCGGGACGGGGCAGACCTCGGCGGCGTACGCGGTGGTCATGGTCTGGAAGACGCCCCACGCCATGCCCTGGAAGAGCTCGCCCACCAGGAACACGGTGAGGCTGTCCGCGAAGAACGGGAAGAAGATGAACCCCGTCACACCCACCAGCGCCCCGATGAGAGTCCATCGGTAGCCCCAGCGCTCCGATACCACGCCGGCGAACTACGTACATTGGGATTAGAACAGGTTTCGTTTTTCCTTTTTTTGTTGTTGTTGAGGATAAAGTTCGATCCTAGTAATAGAAAGCGGGTTGGGAAGTTTGTAGTGCTCGTACCTGTAGCCCGATGATCTCGCCGACGTTCGTCGCGCCCGAGATGCCGTTCTGCCAGCTCGCGGGGATGACGTGGTCGCCGTTGGGCGCCACGATGCCAAACCGATTCTTGAATGCCGGGTACGCCAGGTCTGGTTTCCCGCTTCCAGTAAGTATTGTATAGTATATTTTCCAACCATCTTTGATATACTGCAGGAAAAGAGGTACAATGTGTCCAAAGATCGGAGACCCATTGTGTCAACTTACAAGATCCAACAACGGCCGTCTGGTAACCTTCCATAATCAGACAAGAGGAAAGTAACATCGACCAGCCAATGGCTTTAGGGTAGACCTTGAAGGCATGGCGAAGCGTCACTGTAGGGTTCCTATTAGCCAATTGCTACCTAGGTAGGTACAATCGATATTTCGCTGAGGGGGGTCATGGAGAAACGCCAGCTCATAGTCCCGTGCATCGAACGCAAGTAGGTAGGAGAAAAGAACTGACAAAAAACACAACTAAAACAGAGATGGGTAACTCACTCTCACGCTCCCTCCCATTCGCCTCGTTGGCCTCGTTGACAAGCGTCTGTTGCAAATTGTTAACCCAATTCCCATTCCATTCCATTAACCAATCAATCAATCAATCAATCAATCAAAGCGCCCCTCCTCGATCCCCCTCGAGACAACAATTAATTAGAGGTACTTACCATGAAATCCACCACGTTCTCCGCAATGCGGGCGGCAACGGCCTCGTCGATATGCGCAGAGACGCCGGGGCGCGTCCGCGTCGTCTCGACGTCCTTTTCGGCATCGCGCTTCTCGCTGCTCATTGTCGTGTCCTGCCGAGCGGCGGGTTCCATGTCGATTCCCTCGTCTGCGGGCTGGCCCATGTTCGTAGCTTTGGATCTCGCTTTACGTAGAGTGAAGGGGTTTGTACTTGGTAGGTATTCGAATCAAGCTGGAGACCAATTGGCGATGGGAAAAAGCAGAGAGAAATTGTCTGGCTGCTCGTTCGCTGGGATATCACATTCCCAGGCAGATTACCCAGGGAAACCTGTTTAATGCATCCAACCGGTGCGGAGTAGAACAATGAACACAATCGATACCAGTAAATCCGTAACTATACGAATGCCAGAACCCGATACCAAAACTCAGAGTATAGGTATTGTTAGTATTGCGCAGAAGCGAGAAGGTAAATAGTTCCAATAAAATACAACAATCTATTATCCCAGGAGGGCAATGATATACAATGGAATGCCCATCCCACTTCGCTTGCACCCCTCCCTCGCTACCCCAACCATTCGGTTTGCAACGGTTGCATCTAGAACCCAAAGATAGGCACCTGATCACAAACCCGGCAGACGGTAGACGATCAATCCAGGTGGACGCCGAGTCGGGTGCGGGGTCGATTATTCACCTAACCTGGACCGTTTGACGTACGATGGTACGGTATGACCAAGATAGATAGATATGCAACACTGCATGCACCAATTGTTTTTATCAATGCCCTTCTCTCTCGATTTGGATGGCTAGATCCGATTCACCTGCTTACCTTCGCACCTACTTGCTCTGAGTTGGTTACTGCGCGCATAATCAAACCTACTCGCCTGGCTACGTCCTTTACATTTGATTCCTAGATTGTTTTGGATGACGTGATAATTCCTCGACAGCTACCACCCCTCACAAACTCGGCCCGGTAGGTACAACACAGATCGTTGCTGGAAGAAGAAGGTTGGGGATCTTGGGGGAGGCGAATGAGTCTCACGTGACTTACTATTCGTGGCCGACTCTTGGATATCTAACAACCGTTAACTACCTAAGTAGGTGCTGTTGATTTTCCCCTGAGATGTCGTGACTGTTCATATGTTAAAATTATCGTCTATGTTAGCAGTATCTCATGATCGCGGGCCAGGGAAGCATTCCGTAGGTTATAAACAGTGGATAACTTATACTGCTAAGTTGAGTTTGAAATAGAAGATGGAAAGCAACGGGAGTACACGAGAGAGTATACAAGATAGATCCGTGAGCAAATAAGCTCATAACCCATTTGGAAGATATTAATACTATCTTTATTGTGATGTAACTCGAATAAAGATGAATGTTACGCTATGGATAGGATAAAATCACAGGGATAGGAGTTTCGGGTATTTCGTCGTTAAGTAGGTTGAAGTAAACGCCTTGCTTCAGTGTACGTCTTTCAGCTATAAAGGGACGTAAAAGATCAACTGGTGGCAAAAAAAAAAAACCTACTGCATTTAAAGGGGAGGAAAAAGAAAGCTAAGGTATGATGGATTTCCTTCCCGGCATAAAAAAAGGCCTACCAATGCAGATGCAAAGTCATTTAACACCGCGATGATAACAACAGTGTTTATGTATAGTCTGTTATTTACTATATTTTGTAATATGAAAGCTTCGCAGTGCTGATAGCTTCTGGCAGCCTTCGGAACGGTTCTCTTGTCGTCTGTTCCCTAGGCTACCATGGTAAGTAGATGATACATATTTGCAATTGCCATTATTTTGACTCCGTGAGCTCGTAGCCTTCATCTACCATCTCTGCACGATTGCGTACTACGTTGAATTCTAAGCATGAACCCCCCCTAGCGATGGAGTTCATGAGCTAATGTTAGGACCCATCTACTGCCGCAACCAACAGAAGTTGAATATCTAGTTACCAGCCTTCGGCTCGTTATGACACTTGTTGCAGCGCCAACTACGGCTCTCCACAGGCTGTTTTGCCTCTGGCCGTATGCATTCTATATGGTACATACCATTGCTGCAATCCTATACAGACTGTCAGTATTTACACCTAAGAATCCAGAACTTTACCAAACAACTTACTAAGTTCGAGCAAATCAAGGACGCGGTGGCCCGAACTGGTTGACCACATACCGGGCAACCTGCTACAGATTTTCGGTATGCGGCCCTTGGAGACGGGGCTTTGGTAGCCTCTGGCTGTTCTGGTCGCCTCTGGGATTTTGAGCGGCGCATGATTGTGAGCGCTTCAGTAATAGTGTCTTCGGTCAAAGCATTCCTGAATTTGAGATAGCTCAAGTGTTTAGCCCACTCAGCCATTCGATTTTGTGATGCTGCAAGCCAGAGGGCCTTATCCTGAATAAATTTGACGTATACGTCTTGCAGATGGGGTGCCGAAGTAACGCACTCCTTACTCACGAAGGCGTCCCATTCGAGGATATACTCCTTTTCATCCGGCAGAACATCGCTGTAATCTCGAATTATATCTCGATGCTTCTGTACAAGCCATGAGTCATCGACAGCAGGGGGATCGACAAGCGAGCCTGGTTCCAGTAGTGCTTTGCTTAGGCGGTCATATAGGGGCTGCTTTATGTGCGGAATTAACAGCCTGTTATCCCGTGGTTTGGTTGGATGTGACTGCTTTATTCATCAGTTTAGAAATTATGGGTCAGGTGAAATGTGCAACTGCTAACCTGGGACGGTTTATTCCTCTGCTGTGAAA
Organism: Xylaria acuta; assembly: GCA_022495125.1. NCBI lineage: Eukaryota > Fungi > Ascomycota > Sordariomycetes > Xylariales > Xylariaceae > Xylaria > Xylaria acuta. The sequence goes on along the minus strand of MU383149.1, from coordinate 144,847 downwards.
GTCGCTTTGGCAACTTTCGCGGGGATATATCGCCTTCTGCATCCGACTCCTGATCATCGAGGCTTGAGAAGCTGTGGAAAGTCGGATTCAATGAGCGAAGTGCATCTTCGTCAGGTGCGAAAATGCGAATGTAGGCGTGAACTGGGTCAACCTTGTACACAATGTCTGTGTGATCTTCCAAGTGTTGTTGCAGCAGCTGCATGGATGAATGAGTGGCAAAGCATCGAATACAATGATAGCTCTCAAGTGTGAACTCTCCTATCAGAGGGACAGCCCAAGTCACACTACCGCCCTTTCTGTCCAAGTTTGCTAGCTTGCGCCGCTTCTTTTCCTTCCGCTCTTTCCCACGAGCTTTATCACTTAGAAGCTTCAGATTATAATTCTGTTTTTCTCTCGTTCTCAGTGATCGACTTGGCGTGGTCGCCTCCTCGTGCTCTTCCTCATCCTCTGCCACTCCGTTCCTCTCGTTTTCTGCCTTTCGATAGTCGTTCGGCACATTATCAACTCTACCATTCACATGACCGTTCGTCAATGGTTCCAGAGCCCCATTGATGTGGTTCATCTTAACATCAGGCGGAGGAACAGAATCCCCGAACCGTGCCGAGCCGGCTGCCACATGGCAAGTCGACCAGCGCAAATCCATGTCCATTAGCAGGCCAAGTGGAAGGTCCTCTTTCTTCTTCCTTATCTTCACATCACCAGATGCCCTCCCTTTCTCGAATGCATAGATGATCTGTGCTGATAGAATCCACCGGCGGGGATCGCCAGATTCGGGCTCGTTGGCCTGTTTCTTGGGCAGTAGGTCCATCGGTGGCCATTTTGGGTCACCCGCAGACTCGATCTCTACTCGGATCAGATACTCGTCGCCTAAACCAAAACCCCTTCCATCTGGCCGCTCAATGAGGAGTTTCCCGGAAGGAATCTGGAAGGGCGTTGGCAAATATATCCTAGCAGTCCGACATACATCATCAGAATCGCGGAAAACCTTAAAGTTACATATCTGACTGTCACAATGCAGTACCCGACACACGTCGGGTCGACTCCACTCGCATACTAAGACCCTGCAGCGGGCCTTGATGACAGGAATGTCCTTCTTCTCGGGAGACCCGTTGCCGTAATGTAAGTTAGCTGGTCTAGGGTTTGAAGTGTCCACGCGTGTGATGGAAAGGATCTCGATGCGAAGAGCCTTTTCGACATCGTCTGGAATCTCGGAGAGAAGACGGCCAGGCACAGCTCGGGCGGCTTCTGGGGAGGCCTCAGCAACGCGACGCCGCTTGAGGGGCCGTGGGGGTTGGTCCCCATTGGTAGGCGCGTCACCATTTGCCGTGGATAGTTTGATACCCATGCCGTATGGTAGGTGGTCGACCGCAGTTTTCCAAGCCCGGTGGATAAACGGCAGCGAGTCGCGTTTGTAAGGGGAGACGGTCGCCATCTCTGAAAGAGAACATGGGCGCGGCGCGCCACGAGACTGCGGCCACCTAACTTGGTAACGGATTCAGGTCTTCAATTCCAGAGATTGAATGGAGGCCAGTTAGTCACCACCGCCTCATCTACAACAATTATAGATTACGACGAAGAGTCAGGCTTCATAGTGAGATAGGTGCACCACAACGAAGTCGACTTAAAACAACGGTGAGACCCGGATGTGCGCAACTGGTGGGTTAGTTGGATGCGAATGGTTGGTCCGTTGCTGATGCCTTGACGAGACTGATACGGTGAGTGAGAAGTACTGTTATGATGAGTTGGCTAGAGAAGGAAGGAGGCCGGGGAGGAAAAAAGAACAAGCCCGCAGTGAGAAACGCAGGTAGTGTGAGAACGAGAGAGGAAGGAAAACAGAGGGATTATACAGAACAAAAAAGGCCCCGAAAGAGAACCAGAGTATACAGAGTATACGGAGGCTCAATGGTATACACTAAGGGGAGGGGAGGAAATACAGGAGTCATAAATCGAGCATGTGATGGGGGGATGGAGGATGCGCTCGCTCAGAGCAAATGAACGGACGGACGCGTTTCGGCGTTGGCGTTGTGTTGCGCAATGGAAATGAGCGAGAGAGGCTGACAGCTGACAGCGACACTGACACGTACCGTGGCTGATAGGGGGCTTAGTGCGACTGTTGGTGCGGTTGCGAGCCAATGGGCAGGCCGCACTAGCTCTTGTTGTGGCTTGGCGGCTCGATTAGTGCATCTGGTCTGCGGCTAGCATGCAATGATCTCAGTAATAAGGACGCCGTGCTGTGGCTTGTACGCGGACATGGGTCTGGTCGACGAATTGGGAGAAGACAAGGAAGGGAGGGCCAATGATGGCCATGCATGGTTTGCGCCCCGAATATTTAATCTGGTGAAGAAGAAGTGATCCGTCGAGTTCTTTTTTTCATTTATTTTCCCCTCTTCATGCGAGCCCACCATACAAGTATCACAAAATGCAAGTATATTATTTGATGACAGAAGATTGTTATATATTTCCCGCCTGTCCTACCTGGCACAACGGGGTGCACCGGAGGGCACCGGACTTGTAAGTTCAAGTAGTATCGGCTTTACTTGGCCATCCTTGAGCTTCTGGTGGGCACCAAATGCTAAAATATGGTGATTATGATGCTATACCTAGGATTTACACTACCTTTTAAAGTTAACGAACGGCTGGAGTAGGTGCGGCTAAGGCCTCGTGGTTGCCTTATTAGGTACCTAGTCAAACCAGAGTACCTACCATGTACTCAGGTCCCTACCTGTGGAAGAGGTAGGTAGCCCTGGAGATGTCTATACCTGCAAATCAGTTAGCAGTGCGATAGGTAGTTGCCGGTTGCAGTCACCATTGCAGGTGGTCATTGGGTGTTGACCACAAAGCTTGTTTGGCGGGGCAGTAAACTACCTATCAGGTACCTACACTGTATGTGCCTAGGCAGGTACCTAGTACGGTGTTACGTACTATGTAGTACACTACAATAATGGGAGGTAAGGGCGACCGCACCTGTGTACCACTTCCTGGTCTGCACATGTCCGCACTAACTCTTTGAACCGCCCGAAGCTCATTCCGGTTGCCAAACTCTCAACCATTTCTAAGTTTACCTGCTCGATGCCGCCAATCCCAACTCTTTCCTCCCATCTGTATATGCTGTTCTCGGGCATGCTATGAACGCACCCAGAGTGCAGTAGGTATACTGCACAGTCCGACACTCCAATTCCATCCTGCTTGAATACTACTTAAGTATATAAAGCCTCCATGTCATCCTCGTCCCCTGCTATTCCACGTTCGTTTTTCGCTGTGGGCACCGGTACCCGTGTTGACATCCATACATGCACCTGCACCGCGCCTGTGTTGGCACATGACCTGCAGTGCGACGAGCCATATTCGCAGATAGGATGGAGGATGACAGTGACGCTCCTCCCCCCCGGCCGCGGCCGACCCGCGATCTACCGTCACGACGGGCCAAGCTCAAAGCACCGGCCCGCGAGACCAGATCAACGGCGGCGTACTTCACCAGCTCTGCTAACACGCAGTCGTCATCCTCGACCGAGACAACCGAGACGGACGACCGGCCCTCGACTAGAAACCTCCGCCCCGTCCGGAACAAGCGAAAGCCAACGACCGCTCTTGCAGCTTCATCGACCTTAGCGAAGTCGGCGGGATCGGCGAAATCCGCTAAGCGTCAGCGTGTTCAAGCAGCCGTTGGACGGACGCCCACCCTTCTCCCTCGTCACCATTCTCGATCTGAGAATGCTGTAGATGATATCCCCCTCGATAAATCCCTGCTGTCTCCTCCGTGGTACACTCTCCCCTACCACGTGTGGTTGCGCGTGTTCAGCTTTGTCGCCGCGCCGATTCGCGACCCTGCATCACGAGCCGACGATCTTGCCGAAGCTGTGGGTACCTTGATCTCGGGGGCTCGAACCTGCAGGTCCACGGCCGAACCAGCCCTGGCTGCCTTGTACAAATGCCCTCCATTCCGCCGAGCCTACACCAACTCTCCTCAAACCACATTCGTGCGGTTCCTCCACACGTTGGCACTCAACCCCTCGAAGACGTTAGTCCGGTACCGCCCCAAGGTCGAAATTCTACGCATCGACGTTGATACATTCCTTACACGGAAGGTAAATGGGCTGCAGTTGCAATTGAACCAAGTCATCAGGAACCTTCCTCGATTATCGTGCCTTGAATTATACCACCCTTTCGACGATGCTCCATACAGAGACCTCGGCATTCATTTGCGATGGAAAATTTCCAAGGACGATCTACTTGATGGACTGGCGCCTCCCCCGGACGGAGACTCTGCGGTTGGTGACAAGACCACCACAACCGCCCTGAAAAGCTGGCGGTGGAACTCTCGTCTCGCTCCCGCAGATCTCTCGCTTGATCGTTTGCAGGAGATGCATGCGCTGCCTGGCTTTCGGGGTCTGCGCAAACTGGCCTATGTCAACTATCAGCTTCCATCTACGACTCAGTTTTCTGCCAGGGCTCGCGACAGTCAGGAAGCCCAGAATAGTGACTTTCAAGCAATTGCACATCTCGCTGCATCCATATCTGTCCTACCCGACTTGCAGCATCTTGTGATCGAGTCGTCCACCTTAGCTAATGGCTCATTGTTGGAGCGTCTTCCGAAAACACTGAAGCATCTCGAATTGGTGAATTGTGGGGAGATTACTAGTGAGGATTTGTCCGCATTTCTCATGTCGCATGGAAATTTCCTGGTACATCTGACCCTCAACCATTGCCAGTCTCTTAGTCTAGGCTTTCTCCCTGTGCTAGGAACGTCTTGTCCGAATCTTGCTCATCTGGAAATGGATCTGTCTTATTTTAGACACCACGAATCGTACGCAGATAACAAGCCCGAATATGCAACTCTTCTCGAAGTGGACCAAGTTCCCACGTGGCCCTCTGCAATTCAATCCATCGAAATCATTCACATGCGCAAATGGTCGCGAGCGGCTGCAGAGATGTTTTTCGACAGTTTAATGAAGAATGCTAAGGCGTTGCCCAATCTTCGGCGGCTGGAGTTCAAGGTCATTCTTAACATTGAGTGGCGTCAACGTCGTGTATTGGAAAAATCCCTGGCCGATGAGCTGACCAGGGTTTTCAAAAGGAAGCCATCTCCTAATGAACAGAAAACTCTATGTCAACATAACGACACGAAATCTGAAGGTGTTAATGAGACCGACATCTTAAAGCGTGCAAGACGTCGGAGTACGCGAATTATCGATCAATCTTCTAAGCCAGTCTCTAACGAAGACGGGGCATCTTCCTCAGGCAGGCGTAATCTCGGTCGGTCCTTGCGCACCCGGAGAAGCCTAAAGTCTTTGAAGACCATTTCTCCAACGTTTGATGCGGATGATGAAGAAAGTAGTGAAGATGAACTTTCACTGGGCCACAACATCCCTCGCCGAAGCAAGAGCAGAACCACAACCGCTAAGGAAGCAGGTCTACGAGACGAAGAATTTATTCACGGTCTCTGTGATGTTGTTGACATTCAGGTCGATAATCAACGACCAGCCGAACGGCGGTATGACATGGATGACTTTCTGGATTCCGCGGAGTCAGAACCGGAGTGGAACAGTGATGAAGACGATGTTTAGCGGTCCGTGTCGGCAGTCGGTGGCGTGACTGCAAAAAGGAAAAAGAAAGGATGTGGTACGAAAATGCGTGTTGGAATGGAAACTTGGTTACATTGGCGTTTGACAGGGAAAGGCAGGGGGGCTCGGTCTCGTTCTGTAAGAAAGATCTATTCACAATCGTCATCACTGACGTGCCACGTTTTCATGTAATGTAACGGACAGTATTTCACGTGGGTTGATAGCCAGGGACTGGGGCAGAATAGCTATTCTCACTGCTTTCATATTGCCAGAAATCAGGATTGGCTGGCGTTTTGGCAGCAAAACGGAATGCGTAAATATAGATAGACCATGGTCAGGAACGGCCCATACATTATTGCTATCTTTCCCCATCCATCATAAATAACGTTTTCCTCTCGGGTATCACTCATGAGGACGAAGCGGTGAATACATATCTTCATATAATTTCAAGAACTTCAATAGGTATCAGGAGCTGATAATTTGACAGGTTGGCTAGCGATTGAAACAGTAGACCGCAAATCGAAGAATATCTCAGTAAATGAACTAAAGATTGTTTCCAGTCTGTGCTCGATAGTATTGGGTATCTTCGCTTGTATCTAAGAGTTATTATATAAAATTACATTAATAATGAGTGTTGTGTGTATGCCATCCGTTTGTATGCGTAACCCCGAGGAAGAAAAAGGAAAAAAAAACCGAAACCATTTTGTTGCCACCCATCTATTTATTGTTTGTCCCCATAATACTCCCATAGAATTATTCATTTTAGTCCATATCGGGCAGGTCCACGACGGCGGAATGGTCCCAGGCCGGCTGCTTTATGATGGGCAGCGGCGGCGTCAGCGCTATGCTCTGCCTCCTCCTGTACTCGGGGCCCGAGAGCTTTCCGGCCAGCGCGCTCGCGCGGCGGCTCACGGGGAGGATCGGGCTGCCGAACGGCAGCGGGCTCATCACCGTGGGCGGCGGGTTGTGCCAGTCCAGCTCGCCGGGCAGCGTCAGCCCTTCGTGGAAGTGGATGCACGTCGGGCTGCTGCTCGTGTCGATGTCGCGCAGGGGTAGGGGGAGGTGCGTGTTGATGGGCGGGAGAACAGGCAGCGCGCCCTTCTGCGGCCGCGGCCGGTCCGGGTTGCTGAAGTACCGCTTCGCAGCAGTAGTAGCGCCGAGCCGGTTTGCCGTTGTCGGCATCGTCGTCATCGTCGGCTGGAAAACCCCCCCGTTGCCGATGCCCTCGTTCTTCTTGGGAGGCGGGATCGGTGGCGGCCGCCGCTTCGACGAGATGTTCGCCTGGACAGGGATCGTCCGTGGCGGCGGCGCGAGCTGCTTCGGCAGCACCTCGGCCTCGGGTAGGCCCCGGCGCAGCACGCAGTCCAGCAGCTCCATCTCCTCGGGTCGGAAGACGGGCGCCTCGATCTTGACGCGGACGCCGCCCGCGACGCGGTACATCTCCGAGGGAAACGCGCTCAGCAGCTCCGGGATCACCTTCAGCGGGTCTACGACGACGGCGCTGCCAGGCGTGTCCTTGCGCTTCCGCTTCGTCTTCTCGATGCCGAACCGCTTCCGGTTCGCCGCCCGCTCCTCCGCCGAGCCCGCGGCCGTCTCCCGCAGGAGGTGGTTGAGCTCTATCGGCACGAGATCGCGCGCGATCCAGCTCTCGTGGATCTGCGTGTTGAAGTTGCTCAGGAGGAAGCGGTAGCGGCTCAGCATGTCGGGTCCGTAAGGGCGGAACCAGCCGTCGCGCAGACAGGGGAGGTCGCGGAGGTCCTCGTCGGACGAGACGGTCGGGTGCGCGCACCCCTTGAGGACGTTCAGGTCCGGGAACGTCTTCGGCGGCGGCGCGACACAGTCCGCCTCGGAAAAGGTGGCGGCGATGATGCTCTTCACGATGATCCGCCACTTGCTCAGCACGAGCGGCGTCTCCACGGCCGCGGCCAGCAGGTTCGCCGCCGCCTGGAAGCAGCCGTGCTGCGCGAAGTGGAAGAACTTGGTCGCGGTGAACCCGTCCAGCCCGCTCGTGTACCCGCACCCGACGAGCGTCGCGTACATCAGGAACCACTCCCTCGTCAGGTTCATGCGCTCGCCTATCTTGGCGGCCGAGGAGACGACCACCGTGCTCGAGTTCTTGAATTGGTCGCCCTCCGGCTTCTTGTGGAACTGCACCAGCGTCGGGCTCCCGCCGAACATGAGGGCGTCTGTGTTGTCCGTCCACGTGGCGTCCACGACCCCGACTTCTTGGAGCCGGACGCATTCGGCTGCTGACTCGCCTGGGGCGTCATGGCGCGGGACGCCGAGTTGATCGAGTAGTTCTTTCAGGAGCCTTATGTTCGACTCGCTGTAGCTGTACTCTGCTGGCCACTTCTTTGGCGGTCTATTTGGCCCATCAAACACGAACAGTAGCTGTATATTCATCCGTAAGAGGTACAATATCCGTTCCACTGCGAGGGTGAGATGTTGTTAGTAAGTCAGACACCACGCGCATTCAATAGCTTCATCTTCTCATCAATCCGTCCAATTGCGGCTGCGTATGAATATGGGAACTAATTGGTGATGAACAGCTTACTGATCCGTTTTTCCCTGGGATGAGAACCAGGGGACTCTGTAGCATCGTTAGCGAAGGTCTCATAATTGCACAGTCAACCCTCAATCGCTTGCTTACTGGTCTTGATTTCGGCCTCTTTTTCAGCCGTGATGTTCCGATACCACCAATTGGCCTGGTCTATAGCGATGCGCAGGGGCCGACCAGTGGCCTCGAAGTGCTTCGTCGACCATTCCGGAATCGACCGCGTTTCGGCTGCACCCGTTTCCGAGATCGAAAGCCTGGAGATTCGAAGCAATTGAGTATCCATCCAACCAATCGTGCTGCTTGCTATAGCAGCCTCCAGATAAACAAAGGGCTACTTACCCCCTAAGAACCATTGTGATCGGCGGTATTCCAGGCGATACTGATCCCGTCTGAGCCTCTCTGAACCGACGGTCTTTTGCACAGAACTTATTCCACTGGATGAATCCTTCGTTTGGCCGCTGAAGGTGAAGGAGAAATATGATCTCTCATCAACCCCCCGGTAAGCAAGCCGTTCTGGAAATCTGGTACAGTACCAGGAAGTCACACCCCGTTTTGTTTAAGAATGTCTGTCGTCTGTACTAGGCTAGGACCGTCGAGAATCCCACCCCCCACGCAATTTGATAGGCGCACTCGATTGGACCGTATAGGCGATTTGCACGGACCAGACTACCTAATAATAGCGCGCCTATCGAGACTATTCCGTACAAGTATATTAAAAAGATATCTCGGATGCGACCTGTGCGGTGGCTCTTTATTCCATTACAGTAGACTCAGGATGGAAAACACGGAAGAATTGCACTCTCCGCGACTTTTACGATGCTCGGCGCGTGACAATTCCGTTGTGGGCGTGATGATAAATTCTCACACCTTGGTGCCGAAGGATTCAACCCCAAGCCCACGTTAGCGTGTCTTGTAATTGAATTTCAGACCTTTTGACAATAACTTGGCCCCCCATAGAAAATTAATTAGTACAATAGTATTGGAACATAGGCTGAGCTTCTCTCGCAAACTATTACCGGGATTGCCGACGTCCCGGTATCGTGGTGCCTATCTTTCCGCACTGGCCATGCTGCTATACGGAGGCTGAATCCCTTCTTCCCCTTGCTCAATCTATACGACGTCAATGCAGTCTAGGCGCGGAGATATCGGATGGTCTCGGACGAATTTCTTTCATTGAGCACGAGCAAAATCTAATGTAGCAAGAATCCTACCGCCATGTCGCGCAAACCCAACCCCTCGGAACGCGACCACTCTGTTCCCGGTCTTAGCGGGGGTTCCATCCCGGTCTGACATGCGCTGTGCCGCAGCCTCGGAATTGCTGGGCACTATATTACACATGGGACGAAGATAAATCATGGTCACATGGCAGGGGACGCCTGACAGAACTTCTACCTAGCCGTATCGAAAGAGATTAGAAAGAGTATAGGCGAGCAGGCGTTCTAACCCAACACAGGGTCTAACGGCTCGGGAAAATCCGTCGATAGGCGGTGGCACAGAAACTGGACTATTCTATTCATCCTACACTACACTAGAAAAGTGATACTCATCGCTTAACTGGTCACACGACCCTTGAAGACGTCCAACCCTACTAGACCCTACTTGGATGTTAAACAGACTCTACACGATGTGTACAGTAGTGTGCCACCTCGCTGGATCAACGAGAATTGAGTCACGAGAACACGACGAAGGTATGATAATTTGGCAATACGGAGACAGAGCCGGAAATTACACAGTCATAGACCAGGCTTGAGTGTCAATGTTGTTATCCATCCCATACTCATTGCCCAGCACGCAGGCAACCGTGCGTCATAGGTCTTGGTATATGAATCATCCTACTAGTTATCCGACTGCCCGAGGAAACCTACCTGATGACTATCTATCTACCCGACACCACGCACCCACTCACCAAGAAACCAGAGCTGAAAAAAAATATTCTCATACAGTATCAAGGTCAAGCTCCGCCTTCCTGCGGCGCGCCTGGATCTGGGTATCGGCCCTCACCGACTGCGTGGAGTCGAAGATGCGGGGCTCGGGCTCGGGGACGTCGGGGACGAAGCGCCAGTCGTACTTGACGAGCAGGTGGCAGAGGATGATCTTGATCTCGTTGGAGGCGAAGAAGCGGCCCGGGCACGCGTGCTCGCCGTGCCCGAAGCCGAGGTGCGACGCGCTCGTCGTCACGAACTGCCAGCCGTTCTCCTGCCCGGGCTCCCGCCGCTTCTTCACGAAGCGCGACGCGTCGAACCTCTCCGGCTCCGGGTAGATGGCCGGGTTCGCCCAGTCGCCCACGACGGCGAGCCGCGCGCCCTTGGGGAGCGCCGTCCCGTCCGAGAGCGTCACCGGCTTCTCGACGTAGCGGTTCATGGACACTGATGATAACGTCAGCATGAGATAAGAGGGCTGGCTGGCTAGGTAAGGGGAGCTGTTGCGAGGTCCTTCCGCTTACTGATAGATAGGGGTGTCACTCTGTGGCTTTCCTTCAGGAAGCTATCCATGAGCCTGAGTTTGTACAGGGTGGTCTTCGCCCAGCCTTCGCGGCCGACCACCTCGACAATTTCATCCCGCAGCTGCTGTAGAATTTCGGGGTGTGCGCAGAGATCGAGCAGAGCGCGGCACACACTCTCGGTCGTCGTGTGGATGGCAGCCATGGTCAGGGACAGCTGGCCCGAGACGAGGTCGAGATCCTCGCCCTTGGCCACGTCGTACATCCAGCCGATGGTGTCGGCGACCTTGGGCGGCTTCTCGCCGGCAGCGCGAGCCGCGTCCACGGCCGCCTTGCGTTTCTTCACCTCGGGCACGATCAGCTTGTGCGCGTCCCGCACCGACTTGCGCAGTCGGTGCGAATGAGGTAGCACCAGGTATACCAAAGGTCGCACGAAGACGGGCGCCATGCGCATGATAAACGAGAGTGCGAAGGTGTCGACCGTGAAAGTCTTCGCGATCTCGAGCCACCTTCGGTTCCGGCATAGCCCCGCGCCCAGGAAAACTCGCGAAGATACACGTGCGACAACCTCGAGCAGGTCCTCTCTGATCATCCTCGTCGTCCATGCATCGCTTCGGCCAAAGACGTCGTCGATGGTGGCAATGGTCTCGTCGACGAGATCGGCCGTGACCAACCCCAGTGATTGCGTCAGCTTGATGCGGACGGTATCACGCAGTAGGAAGTCGTGAGACAGTGATTGCTTATGCGTTTCGAAGCCTGGGTAGTTTACGAAGAAATCCTACATCGTTCGGTTACTCGTCCTTGAGCAGGGAGGGTAAGGGGGTCTTGTCCTTACGCTGGTGAAGGCTTTGGGGAAGTTGAGCTCAGGCAAGTTGCGGATCTCATCGGCGTATCTATTAGGTAAGATGATTTTGGGTCCCGTGCCCGTCATGATCTGGAATGGTCCATTTGTCTAATCCAGGCTCAGCTATAAATCTTGGGTACACCGAACTTTGTCGTGGTAAACACACCTTGGAGCCTTCACTCAGCACCTCGCTGGCATGAAACATCCAACTCTTCCTCGGCCCAAACCCACGAACAGTTATAACCGGAAAAGCGGGCCAGGACCGGTGTTTGGTAAACAATACCCATACGATGCTGAACAGTATAGTGGCGCCAATAACCTGCACGGACATAGGCAGCCCCTCGGGCACAATTTTCCGTATTGCCTCCATGTCTGCTGGTCGTCTAAGCGTAGAGCGTCGGAAAGCTTAAGGAGTCTTCGACTGAGGGTGAAAGGACAGCAAGATCCGATACTTAAAGGGAGGTTGCATTTCAGCGCCGGCATTATTTTATCCAAGCAAGCATAACTAGCCGTCCGGATCCCAGGTCGTCATCAGATTGTGCCCAACTGGGATCATCCGTGGGTACAACCCAGTCTTCAAGTCTCTCGGAGCACTCCGTGCCACCGAGTACATAATACGCGGCCTCGAGTTGAATAATGCTACTATCATTGCTAGTACTGCTGGTACGATTTGTCGCATACTTGCGGTATCCATTACACCTCCCGAGTCTTCAACTTCAACGACACCCGTCTGTGTATAATGTGAATTGACTCGTAAATACAGCATACAACCGACAGCCAACATAAACGTGAGTGTAACATAGTAGTAGTCTCCCGTCAACCCTTGACATCAAGGGCAATATGAGACAACCTTGTCACAGCATGTGCTGCGCTAGAGAAGGCCTAACGCTCTACCTATTTCGGTAACGCTTCTTCTCGGCTTGGAGAAGGGATTGACTTGATTGGCTCTCGATCTCGTACTTTTATAGATAAAGTACGAGATCGGGGTCATCGCTCGGATCAGCAAGTATGCAAGAACCTGGAGTGCGGCAGCGCTGCATCGTTGAATTTCGAGATATAGATCCTGGATTATGGCCAAAGGGGCCTCGCTCTTGAACCCCCTCTCCCATCCGAGCCTGAGGATTGTATACGTGTATATGTGTTATTGTATTAAAAGGGATATGGAGTACCTACGTTCTGGGTACGTGATGATATATAACACGAGTGGTCAAGGAAAGGAAACCCTCGTATAGCCTCGTATACGGTAGCAAGCAATGCGTGCATTAGTGCCACACTATGTCTCGGCAGACCAGTGGACGTTAATAGGAGGTACCTAATCAACCCGCAACATATAGTCATGGTAGCAGTCACGACGAATTAAATGGGCCCTTCGGCTAGCGAGTCATTACTGTACATAGTATACGAGAGTTATGCCACGGCCCGGCACTACTGATAGGTATCGGATAAGGACAACATCTCCTGCCGTTGCTCCCGGACCCCGCGTATATAAGTACAGTATACGACCCTTATCTAGTTTACCGAGCTGCATTGTACCTGAGCCATGCCGCTCTTAGCTAGCCTGAGAAGGGTCCGCTTTTACTGCAAGTACCCTACTCTGCGTGGGTAGTGCGATGCGGCACGTGAATTAAGGGGTTGAAATAACTAGCCGCATTGAGTACATTACTTAGGTACTCACGCCAAATTTGTATAGTACCTACACGAGAATTCAAGCAATATATAATAAGGCCTTATCTCGAACTAGTTTATTACGTTCGTCTACACTCCATAAATGCTCGACAAATTGGCTCCGGGGTTACGCTGCGGCGTTTGGGTAATGAACAACTGATTAGCTGAACTGGTTACAGGATGAAAGTTTCCGATACTCTATTCTAACATATGTTATATGTTATGCGAAACCTGGAGATGAAGAAATATCAGAGCGTACTTACTTGCAAGCGTTGTCTACCCCTTTAAGCTTCATGTTTCTTTGCAATGACGTGTTGGCAATGCTACACGCATCGACGCCATATCGAATAATTCCCCAGAGACCTCGAAAACAACGATGGAAAACTACTCTAGTCTATAATCTTGTATCCAGCGTCTACAATAGTTTGTTCTATTCTTCAACTAGGCCCATATTTTGAAGGAAAACGTCTGGTTTCCTTTGTTTGAAGTACTGCCATGAGCACTGCCTTGCTATTTGGCGATAATATCTCCCTGAGATGCGTTGTTTTCGAGTTTGTTGTCCTATCCCGAGGATGACGCCACATCAATGGTTTTCTTCAAAGTGCCGTCTCCTTCAACAGATTGCACCACGACGTGGAGGAGGGTGATGAGTGGAAAATGTCGAAGACGCGAAACCAACCCAGGTCATGATCGTTATCGGCTGGTGTGAAGTCACAAGTGTGCATACAAATGTAGAAGAGTGGAATGTGAATGATGATGCTAGCAGACATAAGTAATCGTATGAATGTTGCTTACACATTCAATCTTTTGACGCAGTGGTCATTTCTGACAGATGCCATAACCTTTTTAAACATGTATTCCCGGGTCAGCCAAGCGGTAGTTATCCGGGCACGGCCGGCCGATAATGAATCCGATCTCTATACATAGTAGGCCAAATTAATCATTACATATAAGGGTTCCTCACGCCACCTAACCCATGCACGTGTCAGGTATACACCATGCTCCCCATTTCACCAAAGGCGATGATGTCAGATGGTACTCTGGCAGGACCTTGCCAGCGCGGGCATGGTTCGCTTACCAACCGGTTTCCCCTTCGTGTCACCTATGATAATCGTGACAATCCGGTTTTCGTATGTAATGCGATGGCATATATGCCTTATAGCCGTCGTGGAGATCTCGTCGGACTAGGTAATACCAGGTGCGAGCTAAACCCACCGCTGTGGGTGCGTCAATTCCGTGGCGTCGGGTACGCGATGCATCGCCAACACCGAGGGGGAGCGGTTAGACGAGAAAACAAGCATTTCTGACGCGCATCCTACAATATCTTAGCACCAAGACCTTCCCGATTCGTCTAATTCCCGAGAGCTGTGTATCAAGACTTGGCAAGGGTCGCCCAACACCATCGCGGACTTGAACAGGAATATGAACTGAATCGTTGTACCTGTCACGGTGTCACCGTTTCACTCGAAAATAAAATAGAGTTTCCAGGCGCCAATTGCCCACCCAGAAGTGAGCAAGGTGATGGTGGTCTGGTGGTCCGCATGAGCATCTGCTCACAAAAATCGTGACCAACTATCTCACCGCACGGCCAGAATGAGACACTTCAGCATCATCTGCACGTTTACACTCACTTGCTCATACATTTATTCCACTTACCCAGACGTCATATGGGAACATCGACGACGGAGACTAACAACTCATCCGCCCAGAACCCCTGTCGAGCTTGCGCGTTCCTTGAGCTATCACCACCAAAACGAACCCCGTTTTGCATCAAAGCATTGCGCTAGCTCTGCTGGACCAATGCCCCCACGCGGTATGCGAAACGATCCTCTGTTTTGTCTACAAGTAAGTTCATCACGAGAGCAACGTGCTTCATCAATGACTAAAACAGGTCTACCATCTTATGCATTCGGTCGGAGACGTTAAGCCCTGTGGGCCAGCACGGCCCTCTATCCTGCTTCTTCCGCCCCTTATATATCTTACCAAGACTCCCGGGAGCATTGCTCTGTGCATTTCTCTTTTTCCTTTCCAATATACTGTCTCTATCCTTTGTCAGACCAAAGTTCCACTAGCAAACAGTACCCCATGCCTATCAGGCCTGCGGCTATCATGGACGGCCTCGCCAAGCTTAAAGTTGTTCGCAACCCCAACTACAAGCGTTCAGGTCTCAAGTCCTATGTCTCTTTGATGAATAAATACGGCTTTGACTCGACCAAGGAGGGCCCATACTACCATATAAACCGTGTCACCCAGCGCGGTCTTGCTCGTCATGAGCATCTCAAGAAAGGAGGACGCGTCCATAAGGAGCACCTCCTTGTCAAGAGGGCCGGCACCACACAGACGGGCGAGGTAGGAGCCGATGACCAGCAAGGCGATACGGAGTGAGTCTTTCTGGGCTAGATGCTAGAAGCGTTCTGTTTCAACATCCGACGCATCCTGCGGAAATATACACTGACTTTCAACACCCCCGAAGATACCTCGTCCAGGTCTCTATCGGCACCCCGGCCCAGAACCTGATGCTGGACTTCGACACGGGATCCGCCGATCTCTGGGTGTGTTGCCTTGATTATATATCCCGGTTCATCATTTGCTAACCGCACAACCTGTAGGTTTTCTCAACGAGTCTCAGCAGCTCTGTGCAAAGGAACCACAATGTATTTGATCCCACCAGCTCGAGCACATATAAGGCCCTGTCAGGCGAGGACTGGAACATCTCGTACGGCGATGGCTCGACAGCCTCGGGCACCTGCGGCAGCGATGTGTTGAACATCGGTGGACTCAGTGTCACAGGTCAGACGGTCGAGCTTGCCACTAAGCTGTCGACGCAGTTCGCGCAGAGCACGGGCGACGGTCTCCTGGGACTTGCCTTCAGCAGCATCAACACGGTGACCAAGGACGGACAACCGGACCCGGCTCCGACGCCAGTTGAGAACATGATCTCGCAGGGCGTGATCCCGGCGGACGCGTCGCTTTTCACCTCGACCTTCTACAGCGAGCGCGACGACGAAGACAGCTTCTACACATTCGGGTATATAGACCAGGACCTTGTCACGGCGTCCGGAACCGACATCGTATACACGGACATCGACAATTCGGAGGGGTTCTGGATGTTCAACTCGGAGGCATACGTCCTTAACGGTACCACCTCGCAGCAGAGCGGCAACAAGGCCATCGCCGACACGGGCACCACGTTGGCTCTCGTATCCGACGAGGTCTGCGAGGCCCTGTACCGGCAGATTCCCGGCGCCACGTACGACTCGACCCAGCAGGGCTACATCTTCCCCACGAGCGTTACCGCCGACGACCTACCGGCCTTCTCCGTCGCCGTCGGCGACACCCAGTTCACTATCCAGAAGGAGGCCCTCGCCTTCACCCTCGCCGACGACAGCCACTGGTACGGCGGCGTCCAGAGCCGCGGCACCAACCCGTTCGATATCCTTGGCGACGTCTTCCTGCGCAATATCTACGCGGTAAGAATGAATGCCCTACTCCTCTGCCCCTATCTTCGCCCTGCTCCGCCTCCGTCTAGCTTCTCTTCCATTGTCGATTCCCTTGTTTGCTGACCAAATCGGTGTGCGTGAAACAGATCTGGGATCTCGGAAACACCCGCTTCGGCGCCGTCCCCAAAATCCAGGCGACGCAGAACCTGACACTGCCCAGCGCTGACGCATCGGCTGCCAGCAGCGACAGGAAGACCAGCATTTCTCTGGCCCATATGTAGATTTTCGCTCCGCGTGTATGGAAGTATGTATGATGGATTGGCTCGTTCTGTTTGTGTACTTAATGAAGATCCGAATGCCATGCGGTTGGAAAAAAGTAAAACTAGTAGGACCGCTGCACCGCCACGATGAGTCAGCAGAGGCTTTCGTACCGAGTGTTCAATATTGCAACTGGACGAATTTTATATAGAATAGAGAAATATCTATTAGAATTGCCTCTTATTTTTAACTACGTTAATATTTTACTAGAATATCTTTCATTTTAGTTTATTTATTCTCTCCGAGGGAGACTTCTATAAAAAAGGAAGAAAAAAAAGAATAGTCGCTCCACGTCCCGGAACTTTAAGAGTAGTACTATCAAGAATGCAATTCCGAGGCTCATCGGCGATGGGTGTGTAGATATCTAGCCCTAGAGTCTGGCCTCTGTTTGTGAGAAATCGTCACCTTCGAGAGCCGACAAACCTCGGCAACTCCCTCAATGAATCAGTGAAAAGAGAAAAGAATTGCTATTTTTTCAAGACTCATGATTCTGAATAACTCAATAACACCTTATTTAATTAATTTAAAATCAGCGATGACTACTATAACGCACTCCTCTATAGTTGGCTCCATCATGGATCCGTATCTCCAACATTGTCGTCGCTATTAATCATATTATCCGGTTCTTTACCCTCATGATATCCTGGATGTTTATGAAGGCTCTGCTAGGGTTGGAACTATCCTCCTGCTATTCGTTAAAGTCGCCTTATCAAATGCTCCCTGAAGACCCATTAAGATGCATTACGGTATACTTTAAGTGTCCTATACACATACATACATATTATAACGGGACACATAGCAGTAACGCAGATTATATCCGTAGCGATGAGGTAGACGAGCATAGAGTTCGGGCTGAGGACCTCTACAGATCAGATGCGAAGGCCAAGGAGGGCGGCTTGATAGTGGTATCAAAGATGAGTCGCCACATACTCCGAGCCCTAATTTGTGCGCACGTAGATATCTACTGGTAGGGATATTTAGGGGGTCTGATTCGACATAATGTACCCTGTTCTATGCGGGTTGTAGACGAGCGTGACGAGGCGATTACAGTTACTGGCATATTCTTAGGTCCCAAAGACAAGCCATTCATTGAAAATGATGGTCCCGCACGGGGTGCGAAGGTACATTTCAATGGTATAGGGGAACTGGAAATTATTGAATATAGCAGCGGCTAAACCGAAGCTCAGCTAAGGGGATAGAAAAAATTAAGTATTTTGAACAGTGAGGCCAGAAGCAATGCCACGAGCTCTACTCTATGGCACTAATCCGCTACTCACCACAATGGCAACCTATAATCCTATCACCCAACGACTACGTAGAACATACTTATCCTTCGTGTGCCAACAGCAGGCCTTTCGTTTAGAATATCCCAAGAAGGACACATGAGATTGATATGCATTGGGGGGCAGCCGACTACGCAGATCGCGCTCGAACCGAACACCGCGAGCGAGTAGCGAACACCGAGAATACCGCATGAGATTAATACGAGTAAGGCTTTAAAATTCTAGCTGCTGCTGATTCCTGTGGTTATGTAGTTGCAGCTTATAATTTAGCAAAAGCTTTGACTATCAGACACGGTAAGTGATGGTGCGATAGATTCAGGGGCTGGGCTGCCAAGCACCCACCACGACCATGTCGGCGTTTCTCTTTCGCTGGAATTATCCCAGCAACTCTCCAACCACAAGCACTTTTACCTCATCCAAAAGTTGGTCTTTAGATATCCAGAGCAAAACGGATGGACTTGGGGGCTTGGGTGATTGAAGACTATAGTCGTGGCGCACGCCTTACACCTCCATGAGCAGTTATACACTTCTGTGAAGCATTTCTAAGCACTGAGCTGTTATCACTCATTCTGTTCCATAGAACTATTCTCGTTAGCGCTATGCCAAATCAATCTCCAGTTTCTACTTAAATTCTGATCGTTTCACTCCATCATTTCCTAGTTGATGGCGGTAGCTTCATCATGCCCAGCAACTCTCGAGCCTCTTGAAGTGAATTGGGGTTTACAATCCGGGGTAACGACGGCCTCGCCCAAGGCGCCACTCCACCTTTCCACTTGACTTTACTCTCATCTCCCCAGCTCCACCAACCACTACCACCAGCCCTTCGGATCGTCTCCCTCTTTTCCCATGAATTCTGCATGTAGGCTCGTTCGTATTCTTAAAGCTTTCGTGGAGAAAACTAGGGATGACGGACGGGCAACTGGTGGCATCAAGAACCCGATACCGTTCCCCATATGTCTCTGCATTGGAAATTCCACAGAGCTTCTGTAGCCCGAGTGATAGAACATATTGAGCCCAAGGCGAGTCAAGACCGAGAATATAATCTACATTCCACGCGCCCCAACCAACGTCATGTTCTGCGACATCATTGAAAGCTGGTATCTTTCCGTCGGCCATGGACCTTAAAATTACCCGTTGTGTTTGGGACTCGGCTGGTGTAATGGCTTGAACTAGGAAATCATGAATACAGCCCAACTGTTCGTTTTTATGCGGGGAAAACCGGGCGAAAAAGGGCGACCTTTGCTTGTCATATATAGGAGATTCTACATCTGAAGCTTCGCGGGAAAGGTTACAGTAAATTTCAAACCGGTATAGCGCTCTTTCTATGCGGCATATTTCTTGATATGTTACGGGATGACTGGACCGATTTAAAGGATGTCTGCTCAAAGTGGTGGCGACGAATTTCTTCGTCAAGGTGTTCGTTCACATGAAAATGTAATCGGCCGAGATGAAGCGCTTTTTGTAGCGACCAAGCTCTGGGCGGAGTCGGCCTCTGTCGGAGGTTTTGGGCGACGAAGCCTAAGATAGCTTCACGGCTCTTAAAGTCCAAGTCATGCGGGTGCAACAACGCAGACTCGAACGTTGTCATAGCTTCGAGCAACACGTCAATATCTATCTAGTTAAGCAGTACCTGCGTTGCAATTGTCGTTTCGGCATTCCAGAACGCACGGTAGGACAACGAACATGACGACACAGTCGTGTGCAATGATACATCCGAGTATCATTTGCAGAAGTTCAACCGGTAGCCCTTTAATCGGACTCCCCATCTTGGTACATTTTGGACCTGTTGGGGAATTCCCTATCATATCTCTAGTCGAAAAGACGGATGATGCGTTGCTATTGCGTTGGTGAGTACTGGATATTTACGTGGTGCCCTGTATGAATCCGGTATCGTGATTTGGTGAAGGGAATGGAGGATTCCAACTTCACCCAGGACCCTTTAAGCACTTCTCCTACCCGGTACTGTTGGCCAGTCAGTCACTTAATCGAGTCAGGGCGGCGAGTACGCTAAGCCTGGTACCTAGAACGCTCTATCGGCGGCCTGCAAGTTCCACAACTTACAGTGGGCCTAAATTATACGCCGTTCCTAGGCATTTCAAAGTAACAAATATATTTTAGTCGACTGATTCTTTCTTTTCTCATTTCGAGATTAAGGCGTGTCTAATACCTAGTCAGTATATCAATGCTGAAGCCATGGCGGTCGGAGTATGTTGGAATTAGCCACCTTAGCTAGGTTATAACAGGCGACTATGCCACTAACAACGCAGGCCACAAATTTGAAGTACAAGGCAACGAAAGGCCATGCCACATCGAAAACGAGAGTTTTGTCGGAATCCAAGACGATTTTATTATAATATATTGGCATATGAAGCAGAACAAAAGAGCGCTCTTCGTAGTGCGAGTTCAACGATCCCGAGCTACCACCTACCTACCTACCTAGGTAGGTACTTGGATATAACACAACCTCGACCCAATTAACCTCACTTTCTTAATCCAGCCGCAGTCTTCTCGGACTAACAAAATATAGCCGACATGATAGGTGCCGATTGGTTCACTTCTCGGCACGGCAGTGACTCACAGTTCGAGTCCTGTACTCCGTGACATCATCACAAGACGCCACCCCTTCCTCCGGCTCGCGCGTGACCGTGACCGTCCCGGCGCATTTACAATCACTGTCGGGGACCGTAATGGGGCTGGGCATGAACACCGTCGAAGTGAAGATGCCAACTAATATAACACGCCAAGTTAATCATTGCGAGTTTCGGCCCAGGGGGGGGAGGGGGGGGGCCTATGCTTTCTGAAGCAAGCAGAGATACGACTCGAAGAACTTATCACTTACCAGTCACCGTGGCCGGCTTCTCCTCTGATTCTCGCGTGTGCGTCCCGCTCCTGGACGAGGCGGACCGGTGCGTCCTCGTCGTCGACGTCGACGCCGGGAGAGACGTCAGCGTGGACGTCTCTGAGGAATGGCTCGTGCTAGCCGGGATCGAAGTCAGAGTCGACGTCGGCTTGGGCGTCCACCGACCCGTGCTGCCAGGGGTGAAGGAGACGTTACTCCACGAGAAGCCGGTGCTCGGCTGGCTGCTCCAGAATATGGAGGATCCTCCGGACGGGAAGCCTGATGATGGGAATGCTCCTGATGACCATGGCGACGTGGTTGATGTGTGGTTTGTCCCTGTCGCGCTGGAGATTCGGAGGCCTGATGATGAGCTCGATCTGTGAGAGGAGGTTTTTGGCGCTGAGCTATGTGTGCTTGTGGACGTTATTCTTGGCCAATAGGTGGAATGCGTCGAGCTTGAGGTGGAACTCGTTGTTTTGGAGCTCGTCGTTGAATGTGTCGTTGAGCTACTCCTTGTTGAGGCTGTGGGGTGAGACGAGGTACGAGTTGAAGAGTGACTTGTGGACCGGCTTGTCGAATGTGACGTTGAGCTCCTCGTTGTTGAAGTCGTGGAACGAGTTGAAGTATGCGCTGAAGAGTGACTCGTAGACTGGCTCGTTGAGGTCGTCGAGTGACTAGTTGAGGTCTTTGAAGTGTGTGTCGGATAGTGATGCGACGAGGTGGTCGAGTGGCTTGTCAAGTGCGTCGTAGCCGTAGAGGACGTCGTAGAAGTGGAACTGGCGCTAGTTGAAGTCAAATAACAGGAAGCGGGAATAGTAGATGGTCTCGAAGCACAGAGCCCATCTTCTTCCGAGGCTGAGGAATCCCAGTTGATAACTTGATCGCCACAATTCTCGTACTGCGCCATATATATGGCTTCGTCATCCAAGTCGAAAGCAGCTGTAGCCATCTTAGCGACGCGTTGTGAAACGAGAGTATGAGTTGAGACACTTACTGTATGCGGCCCTGAGGAAACTTTGACCTAAGATAGCTTCGTCCTCTGGGTTTTCCACCGCCCCTAGATAGCAGATATCATCTACTTCTAGAATGAAATCGCGGAGAGGAACACTGATAATGTGTGTGTCAAAGTAGAAGTCGACAGAGGCTTCATGGCTTCGGTAGAAACAGGGAACCTGGTACACCCCTTCAGTGTAATTAAAGGTTGCATCAGGAAAAAAATTGGTGAGCGTCTGAATATACCCCATCGGGAGGTAAGATATAATCGTAGTGTAATCAAAGAATGCGCGACGCGCAGGCTCGTAAACATCCAAGAAGGTGCAGTTGCCCGGATCAAAGATACCTATGGCAGTCAAGGTTACGTAGTATCTGGTTGGTCTTAGAATTAACTGGTCTCATCAATATTTCACCGGAGGGTTGATTACCTAGGATCTCCTTCGGGGGCTGGGTGCGAATACATCTTTCGGAGTTCACCCGCGTATTTCCTAGTATTGATGCCCGAGAAGAGGAGCTCCCCCAAGCCCACGTCGGCGGCGCTATCCTCAGTACCCGCGGAAGGGTTGGCGCTGCCGAGGGCTATGCTAAACTGACTCGTAGCGATCAAGCCCTCTGACTTCAGCACGTCTGTGATCGAGATGTCGCCTTCGCTCCGGCAACCAAAGCCTAGACCGAATCGGCCGGCCGACTGGCCCCAGCTTTCGTTCGCAACGCCGACTTGGACGTGGTCCAAAGAGGCTCCTAGAATGCGATCTCCAGGTAAATTCTCTGAATAACAAAGGGGTCAAAGGAGAAATAGACGTACCAGCAAATTGGACGTCGTCAACAACATAACATCCTGAAGCTCCGCTGTAGGAATTGCTAAATTCCCAGCGTTGGGTGCAATCCAGGTCATGCACTGATGTCGAAGCGTCCGGGTTATACTTCCCATTGGCACAGCAAGCATCAAGGGAAAGAGATGAGTAGCAATCAGGGTTAAGCCACAGATTATTTGCGAAGAGGTCGATGGCCGGGTATACGAGTTGCGGAGGTGTGCCGACAGAGACTTGAGTATCTAGATTAGCGCCGGTGAAGCAATCATAGAAGTAGATGGTAACCCACGTTCAACAGTGTAGGGACTGAGATAGTGCTTCTGGGTCGCGTTGGTTCTTAGCGGATGATGTCCATAACGTGGGTCATCCCGAGTTCCAATCGTGGATGAACCGCTGCTTCTTATGGGCAGTCGCAGGCTTTGGGCTCCATTGCGAGGGGCGTCGCTGGCAAGACCAATAGCTACAAAGGCTAGCAAGAGAATGAATATCATCTTGACATCAGATATAGAAGCGAGAGACGAAGGGTGGGAAAATTGATATGATGAACTCGCTATGTGGCTCTCATCCTTTCCGGGAAATCGGGCGTCCCTTTAAAAGAGAACCCCCTTCGCGATTGGAATTATGGCGTTGCACCTCATCGTCCACGAATGCGGTAAGGCACCCGTTCCGTAGACGGGACCAAGCTTCCAGAAGAGGCACAGAGTTATCTCAATTATCTGAAGCTCCTCGCTTCGTTGCGTTGAGCCTAGAGTGACGATTTTGCTGTGAAACGAAGGTCGGCCTGGATGAGCTGCCTTCGTTTCACGAGATACCTTTGCGCTACAATCGGAAATGCCTAAGTTTCCTAACTTACACAGTTGTAGATTCGGTGCGACATTGTTACACTTAAATATCAGATGTGAACTGCTCATTGAAGGATAGGTAGCGAAGTGATGTCGGTTCTGGACATAAAGTGGCACTCGAAACCGGACGTACAAAGGACGAATCTGCGGGCTCGTGACTATACTTGGGATTACAGGAATTACATTTCAGGATAAGACACATTATGAAACGATGAAATTATTCCTCTTCAGGCTTCTACAGTAGATAGTCCCTGAGTTCCCAGGGGAACATGGGCGAATGAGTTTCTTTTGACTACCGGCTGGCATAATTATATAGAGATAATTTTCCTAGTGTGTGTCATCAAACATTAATATACTTGTCCATATTTCCCTATGTCTAACCATAGAAAAATTACTGTGGAAAATAGTGATGTTGGCCCCAGGCACATGCTCTGGTGTCCGGTCGCTTCTCGTAGTCGAGTCTCGGGAACCCTAGTGACAGCCGGTCACACATGTGACTTTGTTCTCATTACAAGTGGAGGTGTGTGACGGCAACTATATTGGGAATGGAATTTGACCGAGCGAAGCATCGCAAAGCGCAACCAAATTTTGCTGCTGTGCAAAGCAGGAAGTGAACAAAGTAAATTACCGTCCCCAAAGTAGATGGTGCAACAGAACACATCATTCAAACCCGACATCCCGGTAACCTTCGTGGCGAATTGACCCGTTTACCACTGTACCGAGCGCTACATTAAGGATGCCTTGACGTCTTTATTTCTTTTTCTTTTTCTTTATAAATGACTTGCCCTTCATGTCGTTGCTACCCTTGTTGTTAATCAAAGCCGAATAT
Organism: Xylaria acuta; assembly: GCA_022495125.1. Lineage (NCBI taxonomy): Eukaryota > Fungi > Ascomycota > Sordariomycetes > Xylariales > Xylariaceae > Xylaria > Xylaria acuta. Next base: position 120,424 of record MU383149.1, on the reverse strand, counting down.
GTTTTGCCGGGGGTAGAGGGGCCTAAGTCGATAAATGACAGGAGACTCTGAAATGCAAGTGTCAAGTACCTAGGCAGGAAAAATAGGAGTTCAGCTAGACGACCTGGCGAGAATATATTCAACGTCCTACCTGTTATGATTTGCGAATATCGAACCCCCCAGGAGGCATGCCGGGCTTTAGCTATCTGTCATGATTATTGCCGTATCACCGTCTTTACTTATCCAGACCCCCGGTAAATCTCGGATAAAATCATTGCCTTCCAGGTGGAACTATAAAGCCGCACAATATGCCTTGTAATAACCCGAATTAGATTCAATAATCCTAGCAGGCGAGATCGGGCAATGGAAATAGGGAAATAGTCACGAAGGGTATAGGCCGGCCTATGACCTCCTCCTTCAAGAGCGGGTTATCGCATAATCTCAAGAGACCCACGGTGTTCGGTCTAGGGGCATAAAGAACTCGGATAGTACACAAGTGCTGAAACAGTTCTACAGGCTAGAGCACGAATAAAATAGCAGATGTACCTGTGAATCGCCGCACAACAAATCGGACGAGATGGATAGTAGCACACAAATTAAATGTACCTTGAGGCACCGAGTGGGCCTGCTGAACATATCTCTTTAGCTCTTCCGAGATAAGCCACCTGAAATGACCAGTAGGTGGATGTAGGTCTCAGACAAGCAGGCAAGCAGCGCGCTGTAACACTCTTGCGTCATCGTTTATCGTACACATTTGCTACAAGACTCGGCTCTATGATTATTCATCATCTCCAGCCTCGTCGTCATCATCATCCTCACCAGCATCATCATCATCATCGTCATCGTCTTCATCCGAACTCGCACCTGATCCCTCGGAGTCTCCATCTGATCCCGGATTGTAGTCCTCCTCATCTTCATCTTCCTCGTCTTGCAATTGCTGCTCGGCTTCTACCTGTGCTCGTTGCAGCTCCGTCATACCATCCTCGCCTACACCGCCGTTCCCATCTTGTTCTTCTTCCCCAGTGCCCTTTTTGCCTTTACTATTCTCGATTAATTCCCGCTTCGCCTTCCGTTGATCCGCCAAGCTTCTATCCTGGAGCTTGTGGCGGGTGACATAGTCCTCGTTGATGCCGCTGTAGTCTGCCTGGTCTAACATTGCAAACTCGATCTCCTCGGTGGCCTCCTCATCCCCACCTTCTCCGGTAAATATCTCAACTACCATGTTGAAAGTCCGCTGCAGCACGTTGGTGTAGCTAATAGCAGCGATCTTGTCAAGTGGTAGGAACATCAAGGGTTTCTTGAAGCCCCACAGAATACCATTCTCTAGAAAGAATAGGAAGCCATCCTTGGAACCTCTGAACGCCTTGACGTGCACAGCTTGCTCCTTCGGCCTGTGAGGCTGGCGCATGACGCTATGGAACTTGGAGGGATCGGCAGCGACAATCTGCACATTCTTTCCCCCGGCCTTGAGGCATTTGTTGATTGCCCAATTGAATAGTGTTGGGTATGCGTCGGAAACAGCTGATGCCGCATTGGCATTAGGGCCACCAATGGACCCAGGTTTGGGTGCCGTTGCCGGTACGGTGAAGACTATCGGGTCGACGGGAGTAGCGGCGGCTGTCGGAGAAGGGAAGTAGGAGTTTTGCGGGAGAAGGACGTAATTGTGTTGGACCTGAGCCTTTTCAGGGACTGGGAGGAAGAAGGCGTACTCTGGATCATAGGATCAGTATATCATATAGGGACACGCGCGCAGGCATCCGCATAGACACATACCTATGCTCCTCCAGGGAAATATTATGCCGGGCACGGGAGCCTTGGTTCCGGACGCGCACGCATACAGGTGGCCAGCTGTGAAACATAAATCGAACTTCTTTCGCTGCGGTATAGAGACAGAGATGTCCTTTATCTCGAGCAGAATGTCCTCCTTTGCGACATCGTCGGCGGAACTCGCTGTGGCCCCGTTGGACGACGACTGCCCGTTCCGTGATGACTCGATGTCGACGCGTCGGCGCTTCTGGGCGGGCTCCTCGGGTTGGCCGTCGTTGAGCTGGCCGTACACAAAACCAACGATATTATTAAAGAGCTTTATCCGGGAGGGAGAATCTATTGAGACGCGTTAGCTGATGCAGGCTTTAGCCGTAGGAGATGCGCCGGGAAATATCGCACCGGCCGCTTGCCGAATGCCCTCTACAATGTCTGGTCGAGATTGGAATATAAGGTTCAACTTCTGGGAATCCAGCCCCGAAGACATGATGGTCGTATCTAGATGACAGTCGTGCACATATATAAATGATAAGGGTTAATCCGGTGTTCTTCAGCGGCCCAGTTCCTCAGTTAGATGGCGGTCTTGTCTTGCCTTTTGGTATGGGCGGTCGTCGTCGTTGTTGTTGCTGCAGAATAAACAGAATGAGAGGCTGCACGCAGGATCTTCATTCAGCCTTGGGGTTGTCGCGGTCTGGCGTGACGTAGGTACCATGCTGAGGTAGGTACTGTAACTAAACTAATGCAGTGGTGTATCCACTAATTTATAATGAATAAACCCCCACTGAAGCGCCCGGGGAGTATTCAGCCACAGCACCTACTAACTAGGTAACCTTAGTTGCTACAAGCCACAGGATCCCCCAATCCACAATCCAACCGGATCTCTCAGGCTCGGCTCCGCCTGGGCTCACATGTCCAATGCCCCGCCGGGATGGCCTCCGAGATGAGACGATCAAGCAGCTCTATGTGATCATCAAAAGCTACGGCTCTGAGAAATCTACCTAGACCGCTGGAGAGCTAGATACTTACACCTTATCAATATCATCACATCATGTCGCTCCCCAATATATGGCATCACCGCAAGGTTGCCGACACCTCCGCCAAGGGATGCGAGATATGCTTTAAACCCAGCACCAGTGTTCTCATTACTCCAGACAAACAGGTCCGTTGCCGTGAAGCCACCTGAAAATCGCCGCGGCTGGGGGTTGCCGGGAATGCCTTCTTCTAACATGCCTCCTGTCAGGACTTCTTCTACGTGTGTCCTGCTCATCTCAAGGACCGGGGCTTCTGCTCTCCCATTATTGATCATGATGCTGTGGCCGCCAAGAAGAAGAAGGAGATGGACGAAGAAGTCGAGAGGTTAAAGAAGGAGTACGAGGAAAAACAACGCAAAAAGAAAGAGAAAGAGGCCGAGAAGGGAAAAGATAAAGATAAAGATCAGGAGAAGGACAAAAATGACACCAAGGGCAAGGGCAAGGACGAGGAAAAGGACGAAAAGAAGGAGGACTCAACCTCCAATGCCAAGGTACGGTACCAGATCTCTCAGCAAGCCACCCCAACTGACGAAATTCGAAGGGCAAGCCCGATGACAAGAGCCAGCCGGATGTCGAGGAAGAGCCTCGTGTTTTTGCTCTGCAGAGGTCGGCATGCATCCCAATCTTCGGAATGCACCGCGCTGACACCTGCCAGGACTTTTCACCAACAGCGGATTGATCGAAAACGCCAGGCCGAGATCGCAAAAAGGAATAGGGAACGCCTGAGCAACCCAAATTTATTTCCTTCCGTCCCCAAGGATCTACCATGACCTTCAAGAACCTGCTTTAGCTCACTGGCAGATGATGGGGGAGTGCTCATGAAGGAGTGCCTATTCTTTGTAAAATTACCTAGTGAGTATTTGTCGCTCATATGCTGGGGCCTATGCCGGTAAGACTTGGCCTGGCTATCGAGGCCCTGAGACCTCTATCGTCCTCGTTTGTGCGTGTATGCAGTTGTGCGGCACTACTACGATGCGCCCGCAGCGCTTGCTGTGTCTTGCTCCCCGACGTTGGTAAAACAACATGCTCATTTCGTAGAGCTCACTATGACCTGTTCCTGGGGTGGCGCCATGTACACGTTGAGTCTGCATACGCTGGTTGTTATTGGCAAGAATTCATATCTCCCCAATAGGATTCTCAACTACTAGGCACGCCCTACTACATTACTACTCACATAGGAGAGACGACGTCGACTAGCGTATAGGGAACAATGTCGTTTTGCATGGTACCCCCATTCACATTACTTTTTTACGGAAATCAATCACGGCACACCTTGTCTTCTCTCAGGATACTTGCTTCCCCTGCTTAGGTATACACCCGCCTACATCTACATGGATTTAGCCCCGGGTTCTTAGGGTTGATGGAGAAATCTACATGATCCAAAGACACAAGACCGCGAAGAGATGATCTCTTCTACATGCAATGCATTCCTTCACCAAAACTAAGTTACAAATGACTTCTCTTGTTCTTGCTATTTCATTACCGGACTTTTAACTTTTACATGCCTGGGCGTGTGGAAATCTATCAGGAAGCTTCAATTGGCTTTCATTTAACTAGCTCCGAGCAGTCTTTTGTTATTTCACCCCTCCCTTCCCAACAGATGACCACATAGGAATGTTGTGTCAAGGAAAATCGAGTGAATCTACACCCCCAACGAGTCTAGCGCTTACATTGTGTCAGCACTGAACGATCCATCACAGGAAGGTCTCATGGAACCCTGACTGGTAAGTAACAGCAATCACAAGACGTGCGCGAGATAAGTCGGCCTGCATGAGATTGGCTCGGATGTTCGTTATCGCTTATTCTCAACAAGCTGGGTCACATCGTCATGTAGGGCTACATGTCGAAATACGATACTCTGGGCCTTGTACTATACATTCATGCCTCTCCACTGCAGTCACGCAACAATATGCAATGCAGCTCGCTGTGGAAGTTACGGGTGTGTAGGGTAATAGAGTTTTAATTGGTATCGCTGACCGGAATGTTGAGTAGGTACTCAGTTCACAAGGAATATGGAGGTACACATCAACTTCAGGTACCACACCAAACTAATGCCGAATCCTTCCAACAGACACCCTGGCATATGATCAGCCTTATGGGATGTGACTTTATCATACGCTCCTGCCCAATCGAAATCCGAATCCAGTTAATATCCATCTCCGGGGCGACGAATCGCCGAGTCTGCATCTAGATATCGTCTTGGAAGCGATTGGCTCCTTACCTTTCCGTTCTAGTCAACGATCGTTGGCGATCGCACAGTCTGAACCAGCTCCTCCGCATTGTATCAGGCCATGATAAACTCCGGTCCCTCGTATACATATCTGCATGTAACTGTACTATGGACTCGGTTTCTACTAGAACGGCCTTTTTTCCTCGGCTGGAAGAACACCCTTATGCTAGTGGGTCGGGCACCCTGCTCGTTATTCTTAATTACGCCGACTCCTGGTTATCAATCTCCGGCCTGTCTTGCTGTCCATCGTGACAACTGTCTAGTCAATAATTCCCATGACAATGCTAGCTTTATTGTGAACATTGGTCCGGCTCATCCCGCATTTCGCTAATCCATGTAATAGCCGATCTGAAAGGCGCATCGTAACCCGGTGCTGACGTCGTCAATAGGCACACGCCCAATACCGTAAGACAATATTCATCGACAACGCTTTGCGAGCACACCATGGGGCGCCTCGGCCGCCGAATGAATCATACCTACCACAGTATCTGTACTTACCTCTTCGGGTGCTCATAACTAGCAGCACCCGAGACCCTAAGAGGATCCCGCTTTCGTGCCCATACATCGGACGTCGACGCTGGCAGGCAAATTATCGCGGCATAGGCGACTGGAGTTGCTCTGGGTTGGGGTAACAAGATCTGCCCCTGTCAATAGTAAGGCTTCCCTACTCCTCAGATTCATCCCCGTACGCACTGTAACGAGATTCGCGGTTATTCTTTCTAGCGTCAGGTATGTCTGCGCCGTTTCCCTACTGACGCAATGAGACCCGACGTGACGTTGGGGGCGCAATCTCCTATTGAAATTCGCCTTGATTGTTGAGCGCAGGAGAGCGACGTGCAGGGTGTCATCGCGCAGCCAGTACTGGCGTCGAACTAAGCTAACTACAAGACGCGCTGCAGATTTCGCACCTATGTATCGATACACCGCCGGATAAATGAATCGAAAAAGGTCTTGGTATTATTGTAACACAGCTCTCAGCTACTGTAAGCCCAGCCACGCATTAGAAGAACGCAGCGCAGCCATTCATTCGCCTAGCCCTGCGCTTGGTAAGCTGTCCTGCCCACCCCAAACTCCCATATTCCTCCATTTATCCAATAGCCGCTCCGAGACCCGATGCTTTCTCCACACATATGTAAAGGTCAAATCGCTCGCCTCGGTCGCAGTAAGTAGGCGTGACACGGAACGTTACAACACGTTGAAGCCGGGGTACCTCCGATACATATATACAAAGGGCCGGGGTAGGTCCGGGTTGCGGGATCGGCACTACAACGCAAGGCTCGACTAAATCCGGCTCCGCTTGAAAGTAGGCTGCCTTCTCTCAATCACAGACAGATGTGACGTTTCAAATCTATAAGGCTGAGAGTACATCATAGATTCTGGCGAATTTTCCTAACACCGAATCATCTGAATATCTCTTGTTCTATGGCAATTCGATCAGCGAATTGGTCAGACCGATGCCGCCTCGCGATGATAGTAGGACAAAAGAACTGCTTACACCGTGTGTAGTCTCCTAGTCGCCGATGGCAATGATGACACTCTATACCTAATAGGCAAGAGATAATTTCAACGAAGCGAAACTGGCAACACCTGGGCATCTGGGGCATCGGACGGTAGGCCTCGTTACTTCGGTACCGGATGGCCCGGACCGCACGGGAGGATGCTCCTTACACTATACAGCACGGTGAGATCCCCGAGCATTATGTTATGATCGCGCTATCACGTGAGCGATGATGCTCTCCATGTTTCTCGGTTGTGCGTCATCCCACATTATTGTGCATCACCGTAGCCCAGGCACCGACGAAGTATTGGTTATTATGAACTTGGTCTGGCGCATCAATTCTTACTAACTGGTAGCCATCGATGCGAAGAGATTGCTAAGCGCTTCGCCTTATGCCCCCGTATTAGGTACTGCGGCTATTCAACATACTGGCAACGGATTCTCAAATTAGGATAGGTTCCGAGCCGGCAATAAGCCCCTCGAATAACCATCACCGGATAATGCCACGCACGGTGTATCGCCCCCAATCGCGTATGCCGGCCTCGCCTGGACTTGTCAGATTCTGTTGACAAGGGGAGAAAGGACAAGGCAGCTCAATAAGGAAGCCAATTCCTTGTTTGGACGATGATAGGCCAGTTAAACTTAGCTTAACTATCCAATCGGCTATCGTGGCCGCAAAGTCTTTCGCCTCATTCTGTTTCTTTCCTTTGCCAACCTGGCTGGCGCCATTGCACGTGCAGGCGAATGCGGAGGCCTGTACCAATCCGGCGATATCTTATTAGGCTGACCGTCATAGTATTGGAAGATCCTCGAGGTTCATAGGCTGGCTTACCTCGGAGATCTCGTCTTGAATGGTAGCGAACGGAAGTACATCCTCTGACAAAGACGATGCCGAATGTAACTGCCGACGAAAGTGTTTGGCTAGGCAGTTGGCTCACTGACAGGTGACTCATTCGATGCGCAACACCGTCCTTGTTCTGAAAATTCCTAATCTTCGTCTTAGCTCGGAGACTATGCCAATATTCGACAAGAACGGTTCCCATGCGTAGTCTCGTGATGTCTTTCCAACTCATAACATTCCATCTATTACTACAATAGAGCCTGGACTTCTTAGCCGAACCACAATCTAGGAACTTCCTTATAGCATCGCCTTGGGTTGCGCAGACGGATACACCTCTTACCTAAAACTCGGGGATTGGGATAAAAAAAGGGACTGTCCTCACCTCGTTGCGTCTTGGATAGGTGAGAAAATAGTCATCTTACACTGGATCGTGTTGATGACATAAAAGCGTTACTGTTATATCCTAGTAGTACCAATGTGGATGTTTTGGTACTTTCGGTAATAAAACATCACGAAATGCCTAACGTACTAGCTAATTAGCCCTGATAAACCTTGCCCAGCAATTCGGGTCTGCTAACCTTGGTAGTCTACTTAGTTATATCGCAGTAGGTATGCTACTGATTTGAAACCTATCAAACAAAGTGAAGGCTTTACTGAGGCGTATGACGATATAGCGACTACAATATACCGCCATGCAGAACGCTTAATCGAGGCGTAACCCGTGGCCCGTAACCCGTAATCACACCCACCCGCCACCAAAGCGCGGGTAACAAAGCGACCCGCTCGTCTGGTACGCCTTATACATCCAGCGTAACCGTAGCGAACGAAATCGTATGTTACCAACGTAAGTGTGTTTTGCACCTACAGTACGTAATACAGTAACCTCATCATCTCCAGCCATACTGTACCTGCAACCATAGATAGTACCTATCTGGGGCAAATGCAGAATCGGCTGTTCTGATGTAATACAAGTAATAGCCCGAGCTGAACCCCAACAAACTGGGTTTCGGGCGTTTCTGTGTGTGGGATTTGTTTTGTTCCCGTGACTGAGCAGCAATGCCAGCCAGGAACCGGACTACTGTACTGTACTGTGGTAGATAAGGTAAGCTAGGTACTTACAGTACAGATCCTGAAACGGCCAGCCAACCTTCGCCTGTTTCACTCGGCGACCGCGTCACACACGCCAGTCACGTCACGTCACGTCACGTCACGCATACCGAGTCCAGCCCAACCCAGCCTAAATCTCCGGCGTGCTTTCGGGTGCGGGGTTTGCGCTCGGACTCGGGGCTTTTCGTGCGGTGGATGGATGGGATGGGATGGGATGGATGGATGGATGGGGAACTACAGTACTGACTGTGCTGCACCGCCGTTGGGAATTACATACATACATACATGCATGCCTACCTATCTTGATGCACCGCGACGCGTGAAGGACGGATTTCTGCACATATACTGTAGACCCCTATAGTAGATGGATATATGCTGCTCGGTAATGCCTGATAACTGGTCGGTTGGGAATCAGGTAGGTATGTGGATATTCTACGCAGACCACCTACATAAGCAGGCTAGATAGTAGATAGATACCTACAAAGTCCCTCATTCCAATGCACTTACACACATCTCTATACCTACTTAAGGTACTTAATAGCGTACCCAGACTTTTCAGTGTATTCTGCTCATCCCACTGTCCGGGTGAAACTACCAAGTACCTACTGAGCATACTTGTACAGTACTATGCCCTATCCTGCCTTACACGCTTTATCAGTAGTACCGAACTAAACCAACTTGAAGGAATGGCAGCCCCGAGAGGCCTGTTTAGCCATGTTGGTTTGGTTTGGTGCCCGCACCACTTACTCTCTACTCCAGGTTACATAGTGTAGTACTATCACTTACACTAGTAACAAGCGTATTATGGCATGATGGGTAGTGTATACTAGGTTCAGTACTAAGTAGGTAGTGTAAGTAGTGAGTCTGAGCTGAAATAGCGTACTTCGTACACTAGGTACAATTGGTATTAATTGACCCCGATCATCATCTCTCGTCGGCGAGCAAAATGACAAATAGTATCCGTGGACATGTCGTGCAGCGCAGTAATGTACCGTAGTCGGAGGGTTTTACTGTGCAGTACGCTGTACTTAAAGGAACGCGCGGTGGCCTGATTGTATTACCTATTGTACCTCTGTACTGATGGCAGACGTCAGTACCTACCTACATACATATATAGCTATGTTGCTATTTGCTTACACGTTGTGCTTCAACTACCTACCTATTCTCTAACCACTGGATAGCTTGGTTCTTCCTCGCACGCCTATTTCAGCTACAGTACGTACTGTACGTAACCTACATAGGGAGTCTTGGCGGGATCTAAATAAGTACTTAGCACTGTGTATTGGTGTCATAGGTAGTTCGGAGGATACAGTACCAACATGGTCAAGGTCTAAGGGCCAGGGCTGGGTTCCCGCCTGAAATGCGACGGCGTTACCGCTCGCTCGGTTTTGCTTAACAAGCCTGAATTGCTACTGTACAGTAAGTACTTATCTACCGTAACTTTAGTAAACCCCCCCCCCCCCCCCCCCCTAACCCTGCCAGTCTGTTCTATTTGCCCGCCTAGCATGACCTTGCTCGCCTCATGTAAGTACTGTACGTAACATAGCTATGTACCTAGGTAGTGATAAATGCCAAACCGAGTACATGGCATACTTAGGTAGAGTGGTGTACTTAAGTAGATAAGACGGCAGATAGTGTACCTAGGTACCTGAGGCAATGCGACAGCTGGAAAGAGGATAGCGGAAAGGTGTGGCTACACCAGATACTTACACCAGGGTAGGGGTACAGTAGGCATGCATAAGAAGACATCTTTTCTGTTCCTTCAGTCCGTCTCAGGTTCTTCTAGAAACGGATTCCTTTATTCCTTTATTCCTTCTAGCCCGCGAGTAAGTACATGTACCGCCATTGGATTCTATACTACCTAATTTAGTTACAGCTACAGCTACCTTAGCAATACGTAGGTGTGCGTATGCACTATCGCAAGTGTTACCGAATAGCGACTACTGTATCCAGTATACAGTAGACAATGACTTCTTTCCGTCTTCTTCAATTCTTCTAGTATGTGTACAGTAGCTTAGCTCAATCTGCCGGTGTATTGTCCGTTGCTCTACTACCTGGTACGTTAGATACTAGGTAGGTCCTTATACAGCACACGTGTATTGGATGGTACCTAGTGGGTTGGCCCCTGCAGCGTCACCCCGTCACACAACGCCTCGCACAGGGCAGAACAGGGCTGGCCTGCTGAGAAAGAAGAATTCCGGTAGGCTAGATTAGGTACTTAGTCTACTACTACTGTACGTATGTATCTCAACCACCTCCCATCTTGACCGCCACCTTCTTTCATCCCCTCCCATCCATCCTTCGAATGGGTGATCGAAACACCTCTGATTCACCGAAAAAGGTTCATCTTGAAATCTTATTCGGGACCCGACTTATTCATCTTCATCAAATTCTTTCATTCGCTCAACGTTTATTTGGTGCCAAATATAATTGTAATTGTATCATGATATATATTGATGATGTCAGTACGGCAACTGATATGATTGATGTACAATGAAGGATTTTACCTACTGTATACAGCATTCTCTCTTTTACAGTTTGTTTCAGTTGAGACGAGCGGCAGTTGTATACATACCCCCATGAACATAAATTAACGAAGGCCGGCTAGTCACTTACCCGGACTTATATGAAGTAGGATAATTAGGCGATATAAATTGTCAATATTTCATTCACAACAACGTCATCTCATGGCGCATTAATTGACACTATAGGATCGCAGGATCCCCCACACTCCTACCGTGATCTTTGACTAAGTATAGCAGTACCTTACAGTACTTACTTGGAATCCTCTAACATCTAGTACGTACAGCGCCCTGTCTGGCTCGCATAGATGATGATACATCCTCTTCACTACCATAACAGACTTATAAGTTCGTTGTCTGTGTATACACTACCTACTTATTTATTTGCGCATATCGCGTTAAGCGCACTCAAAAAATCAATCCATCCAGCATGCTGTGGTCTACGGTACCGCAATATGTAAAGCAAGCAACTGCATGCGTGCGTAACGTGCATGACCAGGAAAAAAACCTTCCGGGGATGCCGTACGTCTGGACCGCGCTGCTGCATTGCGACTCTCGACCAAAGGGATATGCTTCCGTCGGGAAAGGCAACCCCAGTCTACCATCAAATTCACGATACGTCCCTAAGAATCCCCAGGGCGGTTTATATAGTGTACTGCATCGCAGTATATTCTGACGTGCAGTTACGGCGGAAGCGAAATGCGCACGTTTGATAGGTTGATATCGTTACCTGGTACTACGTATTAGTGTACGTATACCTATCTACTGGTACATTGTTAGAATACACAGGTAGTGTGACCGACCACTGGGGTAGTTACATAGATAATGTGCCTACACTAGAGAGCCACGTGGGGGGGTATGTGAGGGAAAACTATCAACAGCATAATCCGAACTACTACGTAGGTTAATTCCACTTGGTGCATGTTCTCTCCTCCGTATCGATTCGTGCTAGCTAGATAGATAGATTATACTTGTATCTCATGTTATACAAGGCGACGAAAGGACTGTGTAAGTGAAGCTAGCCCCGTAAGCCCTAGGATGACGGATGGGGAACGGGTTAGGGGGATCATCAAGGGTCTTTTCAGGGTCAGCGTGTTTTTTTTTTTTTCAAGCCACATACTTAGTACGTCCGGATTTCGGTGATGTGCGATACATAGTACAAAACACACACTAGACAGAATCCTTAGGAGAAAGGTTTAGTGGACGAGGTAAGTTGAGTTGATAATTTGGAATTCCGTGTGACAGGTCGTCGTCACTGTTCACGATGGCTAACTTAAGGCGGCATATGCCGGTCTTCTTTCCCCCTCGCCCATAGCGATGGATGAATGGGCTGGTAGGAACCGTCATGCATCAGCCTGCGGGAGGGGCGAGACCCCTGAGCCCGAAGAGCAGGCAATCCGCTCCTTCATAGCCGCCATGTACACCACGTATAGAGTATTCTAAACTGGTATGGTGTACTGTAGTTGATTTAGCGGCGGCGGTCGCCGGCCTTAGACCATAATGGGACCGATCCGTCGCCCTGTAAGGAATGGACGTTGAAAAGACGGCATCCCTACTAGGCATTGTGATATGTGCTAAGTTGGGCAGATAAGCTTTAACGCTTGTTCACATGCGCGATCACGATCCCCTGCAATCGGTACCTATCATAGCCAGCTCCTAGAAATTCCAGAGCCAGAGGCAACGTTGTTGCAGCCGGCAGTTGACCGCGAGTAGCGAGAATCGAATCCAGGCGGTCTCCAGAAGTCGAGGCATTTTTTCAAGCTTGCCATAACCGGACGTGTTCATGCAAGCGTCGCTATAAGCTTCCATTGCGACCCGGAGGCATGCGGATTGCTGAAGCAGCGGCAGGCCGGGAACTAACTTCGTCCACGCGGCTTCGGTTCAAGGAAAACGCGGGGACCACCCACTGTTTACACGTGCATTGCAGTCCCTGCCACGCGAATCGACCAACCGTCGCACCGCACTTGGAGTTTGGACAAACCAACCGGCCATCCAGGGCACCTTCGTCGAGCATGGGTCGCATCCAAGATAACGTATCGATGAAGATGTGAGCGCAATTAGTACTGGCTGCCTGCCCGGTTGGGGTATGTGACACGAGGAAGCTGGGAGTGGCAAGAGTGCGTCTGCATTTCTTGCAGCGAACTTCTTTCCCATCTTTCTGTGTTGTCGTAGTGTTCTCTTCCTCTTTCTCTCCCACACGCACCTCATCCTCGAAGCGGATTAGCTCGGTGTCGGGTGCCATCCTCAGATCCCGAGCCTCTTGGAGCATCCCCTCATAGAGCCATTTCTGGTAGATGGGATGGCGTTCTACAGCACCGTCGTCGTCGGCTGGGCAACCCATCTCCCACCAAAGCTCGAGTTGACGTATGAAGCCCGAGTTCGGTTCTGCGCCGGGTCGGGCCTCCTGGACGCATTTCAATGCGCCGTTGACTGCTTCTTTGGCTGTTATACGCCGCCGTTGCGTCGACGTAGGAGACTCTGTGAACTGTTTGCCACCGAAGCGGTGCGGATATTTGTATAAGAGATAGGCAACCACGCAGCTTACTGAACGGGATTTGCCCATTGCACAGTGGACGTAAACACCATTTTTGGGCGATGAAGCAGTTGTCGCTTCATCCCCTTTCGCCTCGGGCTCATGCGGGTGCAATCCACGGTCGATAAAGCGCACGGCTGCGGGAAAGTGAACAAGGAGATCTGATGACTCATCATCATCTATGTCGATGCTCATATGCGTGAAGCGCTTAGCCTCCTCGCCCCATTTTTCGAAAGAGAACTGTATGACAGAGAGTACGTGGGTAATGTTGCTCTCGTAGAGCGAGTTTCTGTAAGACTCTATATTCAGAATCCAGATGCTGTAGCGCCTGTCAGCGACTCGTGCAGGCAGCACAGACAGAGAGGAGCAAAAGGACATAATTAGTTACCCTCCAACGAATAAGTTGTCATCACCCGGTATCCTCGCAATGCTTGCCATGTTGCCCGTGTCGAGAGAAAGACTGCGGCGACAGTTAGAAGTAGCAAGGGTGGTATCAAGTTGGAGTTGTAACGCGCGTTTTCAGCATGCAGCTTCGGGTGGTGCTGGGGTAGTACTATGTAAGTAGACAGTGCAGTGGCATCTCGTAGATGGTGGTAGTAGGTATTGGTACTTCCACGAAGCTGGGCGACAAGCCTGCCCCTCCTTCGACTTTATCGATCCGTTATCGAATTTTATCATTGCGGGACAGGGCTGAATCACGTGAGTGACGTCCCTTTATCCCTCTGCCCCACACGCCCAACTAAATTAGGTATAACCTTCCACTTACAGTTAGATGAGAAACGTCGGGTCGGCAATGTCATCATGCCAACAGCTAACAATACCACACCAGAAAAGTATGTCGGTATAGGGTTTGTTTGAGCGCGCGTATTGATTTTTTTAATGTGAGTTTATCTACATGACTTCAATGGATTTTAAACATTTTCTGAGCCTTGATCACCGCTGATTACCCGTGTAAAGCAATCCTATGTATCAAACCAATAGTTTGACCATCAACATAACTGCAGTAAAATATTTGCCGCATGCGGAGTAATACTCTTGAATCCATGCCATTTTTGTTAGTTCTCCTCACCGCCTTAGTTGGGTATTCTTAGAATCAAAAGTGTTCCGTTTTGCCGTACGCCGAGATGATGCCATCCACAACAAAATACAATCGTGATGAATGGGCGAGACATATCTTCGTTATTTTTGCCGAACCGAAGGCAAATCCAATGCTTCCTCTGAGACCACTCGTAACTTGCCCCGAGACGAAGGGGGCTGACAGAAATGGAATGCTGCAACCGTCCCATAGAATCCCAACCGGTCATGTCGGCAAGTCGGTTTTCCAACGAAAGCCTGACTTAGAGCAGCCTGTCCGGGAGCAGCTACACGATCCAATGGATCGTAATGGGTGTATTCGAGTGCCCCGAAATTATTTGCGGTCATCCCGCTCTCAAAGAGAATGCTGGTAGCACCGAAGGACTACCTCTCGTGTTGGGAGATGGGATAAGAATCTTGCCTTTCTGAGTTTCCGAGGATTCGTCACAGTGACCAGTTAATCAGAACTGGATGAGTACGACACCATGCGGTCAGCAGGCCGTGCCGCTCGTAAAAAGACCAATGGCCCAATAAGTGGGGCTTCGGTGTACATCCTCAGTTGCTAACAACAGCTCAACATATTGTGCCTAAAGTACAAAGGTACTTGGGAATAGTATGATGGACTGCGTAGCCTGTTGGGGGTGGATTAAAGAGGCCTGCACGAGGCATTCAGAACCAGGCAAAGCCTCTACCGTCCGTTGGTGCCACTGCATTGCGTCGTGATCATGAACTGGCTACCCACCCGAGAGCAAGGTTCTGATTCCAACCATTTGCTCACCGAGGAGGTTGCGGGGGCTCTTCGTCCAACATGCATGCGTTCTCTAACATGTTAGTCCATTTCCCGCTTGTGCCGGCATGGCTATGCTTGAGGTGCTGTCGGAAGTGGTCCGCTCGATAGAACTTCTTGCTCGAGTTGCATTCCCGAAATTTATGTATTTCCTGCAGATGCTTCAATCGTAGGTCCCAGTCACGGTCAATCGCGACCCGCGCACGTCCAGCCCCGCCACTGCGTCCAAATTCTTCACCGCAATAGCCACAGGTGTCGGCTTCGCCGGGCCGGTTTGTACTCTCATGGAAAGCCCTATAAAAGCTCGACATGAGAAGTGCTGAGCAAGACCAGCTATGTCGCCTGACGTGGAGACTGTTTTGGTGACGCTCGGCCTCATTCTTGTTCTTGAAGCGGTTGCCACAGAACGAGCACTCATACTGCTTCTCAGCTTCATGTGCACTAGATAGAAGACGGGTTAGAAATATAGACAATGAGTAAAACAAGACAGATCGCATACCTCAAGTCCTCAGCTGTCTCAAATTTCTTTGGTTTTTTGGGGCAGCATTCACACATAAAGAAACCACCTTGGAGTTTCGATATGGTGGCTTTCGGTACTTCGACAACTTTACGGGGTGAAGCCAGCTGCCTGTGTTCGCCGCTGATATTCCGCTGATGGGGCCCACGGCCAAAAGCAGCACACGAGGGGTGGCCGAGGGATATAGGTGTCGTGTAAGGCGAATTTGCCATGATGTCCACCGGAGACAAGCCCCCAGATGAAAGCCCGCTGGGTGATCTACCACCAAATGAGTTGAGACTTGAAATGCTCGTAGTGAGCGACGTTGTTGAAACATATGAGGCACTACGGCCAGCGGATGAAGCTGACGACAAGGAGCTCGGTGGCACCAGACTCAGTCGTGGCGCTGGAGACCCCCTTCCGACGCCGTCACGACGCCTCGTAGGGTCGTTTGAACCCAGTCCGCCTTGTGGTGGACTATCACCGCCGGGGGGCGACGATGCACGTCGTTTCTGCCCGGTAGCGTGATAGTCAGGTCGCCCATGAGCGTCATCTATATACAACCTTTTAATCCCTGACGTTTCCTCCATGGGAAAATCCGTGTCCTCCATATTATCATAACTACTATGTGTTGACATAGTGGCGTCGTCGCTGTTATTCCTCCTGGCCCTGTAAAGTGGTGAACGGTCCACATCTGTCGGCTCAAGTGGTGAGTGGTAGTTGGAGCTACTGGATTGGTAGTATGACGAAGCATGTGGCGATGCTGTTGTCTGTATGGAGGGGCCCGCGAAGCGGCTGGGTGGATCGATGGATTGATGATTTAATCGGACAGGCAAAGAAAGCTGCGGGACGTTAGAAGGACGGCGGGATTCGGGTGTGTTCTGGTCGAGAGACATAGCAAGTCCGGACTGGCGAGGGGGGGAGCGGTTGTCGAAAACCCGCCGCGAATCCAACTTTTTCAAGAGGTGGCTGTCATAATCGCTCGCTGCAGACTTGTTGAACTGGAATTGATTGTGAGACATGAAAAGCTTTTTGGGGAGCGAGTCTTGGGAACTATAGTGCTGATGGTCAGTTATCACGGCACGACATTCTTGAGAACAAAAGCCACTGATACGGGCATTGTATTTACATACCCCATGGACGACAAAGTCGAGTTCATACTATGATAACCCTCGTCCCTCTGGTGCGGTCGACCAAAGTCTTGTTTCCTGAACCGCATATGATCATTTTCACTATCACGCCTCGTGCTGTCCCAGCTAGCATTTGAATCAATGGAAGCCACACGGTCATGAACTGGCGGACCAGGGGGGGCCATCCCAGGCAAAAACCTAGGAGGCGGCAACGGAGGTGGCGCATCATCCTCTGCGATCCGACGGTTGTTCGGTATAGACATAGGTATAGAAGAGGGCGAAAAGTTGGACGCTTGAGGTCGCGGATGACCGAAGCGACCCGACCTGTCAAATCGACTAAACTCTTCAATGTTTATAGCTGGTGGCGGGCCACCGGGCTCCCTGGGGGAGTATCGCGAAGGTATCTCCATCATGCGCCTATTGGATCAACCAACAAGTACTCACAGAATCATATGGCTCGGCAGATACGCACAAACAGGGGACCTGTCACGGCTAATCACGGTCGACTGGTGGTAGCCGAATCTAAGCACAGCCCGAGATATTCGTTGTGGCGAGGAAAGGTACTGGTTGGCGCAAGTGACTATACGTCATAGAACAAAGCGGGTTGGGACCTCAGGGGAGATCTATATTGCTGCTATAGAGCTGTTACGAACCGAAAAATCTCAAGACCGGGTCCCAAGTTCGGTTGTGGAACAGCCGTGACAAAGGGTACGGCGTGGCCGCTGTCAAGCCAGCAAGCCGAGCTTCTGAAGAGGGACTCGCTCGGGGGGGGGCGGTTCGTACGTTACTTTCGCGATGGAGTGACAGAAACCGGCATGATTAGGGAGGACCGATTAGAACGGCTAGCTAGAGTGTGGTTGTATCTAGACGAGACTTGGCTCGGAGCAACTCGAGGTGGTAGACCGGTACACAAGCGGTATTATCATCGATTTTCGGGAGCACAAGGCGGCGGAGGCGGGTAGATATGGACCTGGGATATTGGAATATAGGATATAGGGTATGGCAGGCAGGGCGAGTGTGTGGCAATTCGACGTTTGTCGTCACAGACGATGCATAACCAGGCGGGTGGCGATCCGGAGGATGTCCAATGGCCGGACCGGCGAGCGCGGCGTGTGGTGTGAGAAAAGTCTAAGACGTCTCGCGGTACCTCTACGAAGCAGTGGTACAGGCGGGTATGGTCGACTCGGCGACAGACGACGAACAAGCGGTCTCGGTGTAATCTCTGCCTCACGTCAAAATCGGGTGTCGAGGTCGTCAACCACGAACCGTGCACCGGCCAGAGCGCTCCCTTGCCCGTATTCGGAGAAATGCACAATCTCGAGACAGATCAATACGGCGGCAGCGTTGGAGGGGCAAAGACGAGAGGTGAGGTAAGTTTATCAGGTAGATTAGGTAGGTAGGAAAATAAGGGTAGGGTAGATAGGTCGGTATAATATGGAATGGGTAGGTGTAAGTGCAATCCTACGGGTACTACTTTCTGCCCTATGAGGGTAGGTTGGGTGGGTAGGTGTGGGGCGGCCCTTCTCAGCCCTCTCGAGAAGCAGCAGGGTTGTCCAGGGTTGTCCAGGGTACACTAGATTGGCTGCTAGCGCCTGCGCTCCCTACAGGGGTTGGCCGCGGGTGCGGATTACTTGCAGGGATTGTGGTACATGGGCCTGTTAGCTGCACGTCGTACCTCTACAAGGCAGTCCCGACCCTGGACGGATGAGCTGTCGACAATTACCTGTATGCCCATGTACATGTATTTCGAAGCGCAGAGGGCGTGGGCCTAGCACGCCCTACAGCACCCTACCTACAGAGTGTACTGTACTTCTAGTGCTCTCGGGGTCGGCATCAGACTGAGAGTACGTACTGAGTACCTGCGCATACACCGTGTAGTGTACACCGACTAGCTCCTTCGGTCCCCTTGTTCAACTCGGCGACAAACACAAGCATCCAAGCAACTTGGCTCGTGGATTACTCTCCCACAAACATACACTGCTACAGTATGTACCTGGTTTTTTGCTCGCTTGCCCTCAAACCCCCAAACGTATTTCGTACCCATGCAGTCATTATATTTGCCCGATAAAGGCATTTTCAGATCGTCTCACCCCGTTCGAAGACTCTGAACATCCCGTCAAAGCCTAGCTTAAACACCTTGTAGTATCGTAGGTCGTCATTTACCTAACCTTAACCTACAATTCCCTACCATTATCTCGATGCAGCGTACAGCCGGAGTGTAGAGGTTGTGCTGCTTAAAACTGGGTTGCGCGGTGAATTCACTGTACTGCTATAACACCATTCTATTACGCATCACTCAATCTGTGCATCCACACCGATTCGTACGCCTACTGAGTATACGTGTACTTCATAAACGGGTGTCAGCTAGCACATTCTGCAATTGGACGTTGAAATACACGCAGATTCATCCCATCCATCCTGAGCTACTCGTCTCGTGTTATTTTTCGTTCATACAGTCCACCATGAACTTTGAAGCCTTTTCTACAGTACACGAGGCGCTGGCCGAGACTATCCAGCAGCATCAAACCAGGCTCCCCTTATATATCTGTAGTCAACACTAAACCCATCGAGGTTGTCAGCGACGGCGGGAGAGTGTGCTACACGTATTGCCCAGTACTCCTTGGCCTCATCCAAGAGTGGAGCTCACACTTGGTCCCAGCCCTAGCAAGAAAAGCCAACACGAAAGGTGAGCCATACAGAGTCCCGTGTGGGTTCCCAGCTTCCTACATCTCCACATGATTTAAATGTGCCGCAGCATCTGCATATATATACGCATCGAAGCAACCATCCTGCTGCGACGTGCCCCGCGTGATGGTTTTCGTCGTCTTAGTCAGCTGTCTTGCTCCCATGACCAGGGTCGCACATTACATAGTACACGTATGTTACACTACTGTAGTCTGGTCTCCATAAGGGGCAATCCGGGAGATACCAAATTATTGTGGTGTAGAAGCCAGAGCCCTGTGTTCATACTATCCGAATTATGCATGCGAAGGGTGATGGGTATTCCAATTAAATACCCACAATGCCCAGGGGTCCTCAGGATTCTTCGCAACAGCTGGGGCTCTCGTAACAATTCAACCCTGTTGCGGTTATGACTATTCAGTGTAACTTGAACCAGGTAGGTATAGTAAGTCCACACCGACTTACACTGCTATGTAAGCCAAGATCCCAATTGAAATAACCTGAGTAAGAGGGCTCGGCAGATATCAGGTGCTTATCGTGCCATCCACCCAGCGGTTATCTACTCCCGGGCGGTCTGGCGGTATGCCGCTACGGGAATAAGTAGATACAGCACCTACAGCAAGACGATGAGAGAGAGGATAAGAAGGTATCCCATGTATTAAGCCTTGACTCGGCCTTTTCTACAGAGGACGGATTGGGCCGTGATATACCCTCACGAAAATGATATATCCATATAGGTCCAATTAATTCTCCTAATTACCTTAGTGAGGCTCCGTAAGCTCGGTCCCGAGGAACATGACACCACGTTGTCCGTTAGATAATCAAGAGGAATTATATAATAAGGCTTCTAATGAACAAGGGGACCAGAAAGGTAAATTAACGAGAACTTCATCAGCCGACCCCCGTGAGGCCTGTCATTATGCAGTTGTTGATAACTTCAAGGTTTGGTGTATGGGGACCACGGTGAGAGGGAATCGGTACGACTTGTCGGTCAATATGACTTCAGTTCGTTTGTGGCAGAATTAAGGACCGTAGATTTTTTATTTTCATCATTCACCTATACGCCAGATAATTATGTGTATAGATTAGCGTTCGCGGCAAACCGCACCGCGCATTCGACCGTATTCCTCTCTCGTGCAGAACGAACTCCGACTTGCTTACCCACCACCAACGTGCGCCAATTGGGAAGCGAGTCTCCAAAGGTGCATAATTCCGCACAGTGGTAGAATTATTAGTGAGATTGATGCCATCGTCACCCCTACTGGATCTGTCCTGGACGGGAAAGGTTCGCTGGGGAGGGCGCTGATGCTGGATTACATGGGGTGACGTACACTGCGGTCCCAGTTACACAGACATGGCTCGGGGGAAAAAGAAATGTTTCCAAGAGCCCCAGCCCTTTTTCAGCCCTATAGGGTTGTGGGACACGCTAGTGGTTTTGCTTTATGTGATTGGCCTTTGGACCTTTAAATCACCCAAAAGGGCTAGAGGCGGCGTCGGTACGCTAAGCAGTCCCCTTAGTGAAGACGCCGAATGGGCAGTATAGACGGTAGAAGGGAGCTATCATGTCGTAGACCTTACGGAGGCCAAAGATATTAGGTATACGATGATGTCGCAAGGTCAAAATTCAGGATAATAGCAAAGGGAACGTCCCGGTGCATGCTCATCTCCCACTGGAGGTCGATTGAGCACGGCCCTAATCCTGACACAACTTGTGCGGGCATGTTCCCAGCTATACATGGCATGCCGTACGGATCTACAAAATGACCTTGGGTAGTAGTCTTATATGTCCCTCTTATTACCTCTTGGGTAAGTAGTCGGCGACCACACTTGAGATTCGGCATTTACAGCACAGTACCTACTAAGTACAGTTAAGGGGGGTCTTTTGACTTAAAGTAGCTTTGCTCCGAGCCTCCCTCCCCGCCCTAACCTCCACTTCGATTAGAGCAAAATGGGGTTTCCAGAAAACATCGGTTTCGAGCCGCCTCTTGCTTGAATCACCGGCGCGGCTTCTAGCATAGGCTTTACCGACTTAGTGGGCAGGTTGATACAGAGTACAATAAACTACTGTTCACGCACTCAATAAAGTTCGAACGTTCTAAAAGAGACTAATTAAGTGTTTTTTGATCCACACCTACGGATTCAACCTACGTGTCTTGATTGCACATACATATGCGACAAATATTTTATATAACTATCCTTAAATCACCTAACGAACGTTGTGTCTGGCCAACTCACTTTCCTCGATTAGACAATGAGGGCCCAGGTTTGGGGCGATAAGTCTTAATGTTACGTCGAGCTGTCTAAGCCCTACGCTAGTCCTAATTTGTATCAACTCCCGAGACAACGAGGTTTACGCACCTACTATGTATATTATGGCCTCCTGCACCTTTGGGTCTTGACTCCCCCGTGTACAGTAGGCTATACTCACTTACATAATCTACAAGCGGTTGGAGATCCTACCCGAGCACTCGCACCGTGGAGGAGACGATCATGATGATAGCAGTAACAAAACAATGATGCGAGTATGAACTTCACGTGTCAATGCTTGGAAGGATTTATCCAGCGAGAGCATTGGCTTCTCATCGAATCATTATGACCCAGGCTTAAAGCATGATTGACTGTTGGTAAGTCCGAGATTCTGAGACATGATTCTTGCGTAGGGCCGAATGACTTGTAACGTGGTACCAGGAAACGGCCGATTCGTCTAGCTCATACCGAACGGGCTGGGAAAGCCTTCTGATAGGTTATTCGGTACGGCCCCACACGCGGTCGTGCAAGGTCTATCCTATGATGAAAATGTTTTGGTGGTGATGTAGTGAAACATCGATACCTCACCAATCGTCATTTGACGGCAGCTCCCGTTGGAAACCGGATGAGGCAATTGCCACGATGATGTAAGGTAAATTGGGATATGCACGCATGGGCGGACCGTGTGCTCATCTGGTCGCTCCCAGGGGTAAACAGAAGAGCGACCCCTTGCCTGCCGGGAGTTGCGGGAAACAAGGAACTACTCTCCCCTCAAATCAATTCCCGGATATCATATGTGACCCAAGCATTTCTAGAGTTTACACAAACTACACTGCATACCGGCATCGGCCTGACGGGTCCTTGATTTCGATAACGACCCGGAGCACGGGAAATTCCGTCCACTGCGGCCTCCCTCGTTAGAATGAACGCTGGCTTAATAGATCAAAGCCTTATAGTACATGATATACATGATATATATGACACGCCCATGCTTAGCATTACAACTTAATTAAACGGAGCCGCTGCTTTGTTTTCTACCGGCATAATAGAGCCAGCCTAGGCTCTCAGCAACAGTCGCGATCCTCATCTACCTCGATTTGCCACACGCGATTGTCTAGGTTACTGGACTCTAGAATGAGCGCAACTCACACAATGCAGCCTCGAATTTCCCAGCCACTGCAACGAGTCTCGACATATCTCTTTGGAGGCGCAGCCTACCTAGTACACCGGTCGCGTTCTTGATGCAAACTTTATAGCCCTGCAATGTGAAAAGGCGCGTGGTGTTCCGGGCCTTGCATGCAGAACTTACGATGCGACTGTGATGCTGTCTCATCACTTCAGCATCATTTACTAAATTCAGGCTAGCGCGGGATGACTCCAGCCTTACACATAGGGCTTATAGGGCTCGCCTGGCAGTCGTGGCAACTTCAACAGGCTTTGGCCCAAGCCTCCCAATCGAGTACTATGTACCTAGGTACCCGGCAAACTACATGTAGTACGTCACCGCGCCTGTCCCGTCCTCTTCGCTAATCTACTACAAATCGGCAAATCTAGCATTCCTATGCGTAAACACCCTCCTTGACGGGATTATTTGATCTGACTGAACAATGTTCTCGACGTATATATGTGCTACCCGTACTATGCAGGTTGACGCTGGAGATTTCAGACTTGTCGCCTGGCAGCTTTTTACCGGAGGTCCACCCGAGGCGTGTGCCAGACGATGCAATGTCTATCACAAAGGCGCCTCAAGAAAAGAGAGGTGCAAAACGGGCCTGCATAGCTGTGCATCTGCAATGATGGCCAGGCGGCTCGGTTGTCCGTCGGGTGCGCCATTGGACCAGACGATCATAAACCAAAAGAATATACATAGTAGGTGTTGTAATACTGCTGAAGGCTTGGCGTGCAACAATAACCGGAGTGGCTGGCTGCACCAGGGCCTTACAAGGCTGAACGCCCGCCGGAGCAAGTCGCATTATCCCGTCCGCCGCCTGCCGCCTGCAGGGGACCACCCTACGAGGTTTTCGAGACGACGGATACCAGTTCACCACCTCCAGGTTTATGCGTACATGTATGCGTCGCCCAGTGTTGACTGTATCCTGTCCCGGAATGATACGTGTTGTTGCCACTGGCGATGGGGGCTGTGCCCTCCGACGGCCAACGAGGGTGCGAAGCAACACGCGTCTTGGCAATTGTACGGGAGGCGTTGGTGCTGGGGCATTGGTTCAGATCGACTGACGCGTAACTATCCAGAGGCGATGTGCACCCCCTTTCCTGCTTTTTCGTTCTCAGTTCTGCTCAGAACGCCGATGGCACGGTCGGGGTACCAGTCCGGCATCACAGCGCGTATGATAGTGTCATTCGACACAGATCCATGAGCCAACATGAACACTTGGTTGGCCGCCACATCACTGGCCGTAAAAGCGGTCGCTTTTACGGTCTGCTTTGGAAGCGTTACTAGTTATTGACGTCGCGCCACGTTGTCGCTACTGTACGCGACTAGCAACCCTACAGTAACTATTTAGGCCATGCCCAACTACAGCACAATAGAGGCGGGATCGGTCGACAAGATGACGAAGACCATCATCTTAATCGTACTAGCCAAAGCCCATGACAGCACTGCCCACGAGTAACAACAACTGTGCAATGTTTTGCCCATGCCAAATTCAGTTCGCCTCTAGACACACACTATTTAAACTAGTTAGACTTTTTAATGAGCTTTCAGCCGCCTCAGAACAGCTGAAGAAGGCATCGCCACCAGCTTTTGTCCAGGTCGTCACGCCGTCCCACCTTGCAGAGCGATATCTCCGCAAATTTTACTTGGCGATCTCCCTCTCAAGATTCCAGATCTGACTCAAGTTGTGTAAGCAATAAGCGCTTAGTTCAGCCTTTACATGGTCCCGTGACATCGGAGGCCGGACATGAAACCCCAGAACACATATCAGACAGTATCGTGACTGGTCGGCTTTGTTGTTTAGCCCGTCTTCGTCACAGTCCACCAAAGCCACGATGCTTCTCGCCACTGGCATTCCCACCCTACCCCCGACAGCCAGTCAATTCACGAACAGATGTGCTTGATCCGCACGGGCGGATCGCTCGGCGGGTTGTGGGGGAGCACAACCCTATCAATTTATACCCACAGTAAGAGTCTTTTTTCCAGTGGTAGATAGCGTTGCATTTATTATGTTAGCCTAGTGTATGCGCCGCAAGATCTAGCATCATTATAGCCGCTCGTCGAATGTTTTTGACATTTAATCATACTGTACCTACACCCTCTACCATTCAATAATGTCTCCATTATCAGCTATGGAAAAGCTGGTCACTGGATCACAGTAGTAGTATAGGGTATCCATCCCAGTCGGAGGTCTAAACTCGAGACTCAGCAACTATCTTGCTTCCTCATTCAGCTTAGCATAAATTTTTATGATAGCGCTAAACAGATGTTTGTTAGGCAGAACCTCTGCAGCATTCTAGACTATAACAATAACACGCCGACGAGGACAGTAGTGGATGATAGCGCCCCGAAATCCGGGGTACTGTAGTTGTATGAAGTGGCTGGACGCCTCGGAGATTTCACCCACGTCTTAGCTTGTTAAGTCGTCGGTGTTAATGTTACCACAGTACAACGAAACGCCTCTTACATGACTTCAACGCGGCTGGGTGTTGCTTACTTCAATGACAAGAAATGTAACGGGAAGATAATCCTCCGCTCTACCGCCCCCCCTTATGATAAAATGAATATGCCGAACGTCTCATGAGCCTTGTCCGATTGCAACAGGCACTATCACACCTTGCTCCTGGGAAGCCCCGCTCCGGAGATCAGACCGCCGGTTTATCGGTATGTTACAGGAACTCGTTTTGTTACGTCGTCCACTAGAATCTTGCACGTTCATACGGCGACAGGACGGTGAGTCGACCAACCCATAGCTACTGGTAATTTCTAGAATTCAGCTAGGCAACGCCAAAAGTCTAGGGGCTATACCCTATGACAACTCTCTTGGCCGTTCATGGTTTAGCGGGCGATCAAACCACTATCTAAGTCTCACTAAAGAGGGCCACTATCAGCCGCTGCACGGAATTATGGTCGCACAAAGACAACGCTAACGGTATAGTAAATCCGATGTCCGGGCCTTTTCGTCATATACAAGTACATTGATCGGGGTGTATACCAAGTATACCAAGTACATATTGAGACATGACTATGTAGTGTTGAGGGGGTTGCGCTAAGCGGTCCCGCTCTCAGAGTAACTTCGTTCCGGCAGATATCTCTCCAGACACCATCGTGAGAATCGCCAGCGCTGAGCGTACTGGCACACATCAACTAGAGACATGGTAAACTTGCTAGCACACCGTGCTCCCGTACAGTCGTCCTCAAAACCCAACAATTCTTTTCTCTTTAAATAAAGCAAATAGAACACCGTTTCTTGCCATTATACAACGGTCGACGCTCGCGATCAGAGTTCAAAGCCCCGCAGAGCTGGAGGCCAGTGGAGTCAAGGTCAAGG
The DNA here is from genome assembly GCA_022495125.1 of Xylaria acuta. Lineage (NCBI taxonomy): Eukaryota > Fungi > Ascomycota > Sordariomycetes > Xylariales > Xylariaceae > Xylaria > Xylaria acuta. Next base: position 94,001 of record MU383149.1, on the reverse strand, counting down.
TCAAGGCAAACCATACTTACTCCGGAAGCAGAGGATCACCAAGCAACGCAAGCTAGCCTGGGAGCTTCCAGGTGCAGTACGGGGCCCGGCTTCCTGGTAGGACGGGCGAAATGTTGACAGTCGTTTGCGAACATGGCTGTTTCCAAATACTTATCTCGTTTAGATACGATCTACGAATCCGCCTTCGTCTAGCTATCGACGGCGCCCATTAGACAGACTTCGGGGAACCACCATAGCTTAGCTGGTTAAGGTCCCTAACTACAACTGGCCCTGAATTCCAATTTACCTAGTGTACTTGTCGGGTATCGTGTGCCGTACTTAGGCTTCCACGATAGTGCTCCGTCGCGGACTATAGTTAGGGGTTAACGCTCGCTATCTCTACCCCGCCAAATTGCCTTCCTACGCCAAGAACTCCCCCGACTTACAAGCGCGACGCATTTCGCTCAACGGATGCTGCACCATATCATGCTACCGGGCTCTCCCAAGCTCAGGCGGATATCCCGTGACCAAAGTCCGATGCATGCGTGTTGCTGACACATCTAATCTACCTACCTGCCTATCTCACCTCAGCCCTAGGCGAACCTGCTTTACTGCGCTAGAAAGCTTGGTCAACATGGTCTAGGTAGGTAATAATCCGAGGCGGGTTTCGGCCGTATTCATCAACAGCCTCATCATCTCCGCCTGCGACACTCTAATCTTCGCCTTTGCTGACTTAAAATCTGAATAATTGTAACGGAGTAGGTAATTGCCACCGGTAGTAGTCATATTCAGGCGTAGCACCTGCTCCGCGCCAAGAGACCGGCCCGGGTCTCTGCGAAATTCCCGTAGGCACCGATAACCATCGGGTTACTATGACTTCGGGTTCTGATTGTGTAACGTACCAACTGAGATGCGATGGGTGATACAGTCATTTTTTCATGTTAGTGAGACCATAGTGTTAAAGCATAGATGAGTTCTGGGAAAGTTGGAGTTTGAAGCTCTCTACATCGTAGTTGGATCACCGACATCCCTGAGGAAGTGAAGCACATAATCTCAATCCGGGATGTGGAAAGAAGCCGCTGAACACTTTGCGATTTGTACAATGTTACTTGTGAGAGCCGAAATCGCCACGAGTGCGACATTTGGGCACTCTAGATGGGTGTGGCAGCCTGGAAGCCTTTCTAGCCCTTATTATTATTATTATTCCAAAGCTGTTAGAAATAGCACAGAGTCCCATCATCGTATATGTAAGGAACTTCTGCATGATATGGTTTCAGGCAACATCTGCCAGTTGTTTTCACCCTACGGAACGTCCATCTGAGTAGATATTTACTAATGTGCCTTCCATTTCAACATAAACCGGTACACATGAGTAGAGAGTTACACTGTGACACCGGCGTGTTAAACACTTAGTAATATATGAGGATATATGCAATTAATGTGGTGAAAGCGTAGTTCAAGGAGTAGGAGCATAGAGAGAGCAAGACACAAGGAATTCTACCGTGTATATAGCGACGTGCTCTCGCATTACTCATACCGTTAAGCAAGCCCTGCCACATTTTTATAGCTTTCATTCCACCATGCTCAACATTAACGCAATACGAATAGTCGAGAAAACACATATCAACCGGTTATTACTAGTCAATATGCAAGTATTCTAATATAGAAGAGTGGTTTTAAATGGGGCGGCGTTAGAGCAAGGGGCGATGTGCGGATGGTTTCTTATACCGAGACTTGGAATCATATCGGTCCCCCCCCCCGAGCGCGTGGGACGTCTAGTGAGTCGTAAACAATAGGTATGAAATGGAACCAACGGGGAACTTCTGGATCAAAATCCCTCTACTCAACTGTAGTTTCTATTCAAGAACATTGTGAAAGATACTGTAGTATATTGTACAGGCACTGAAATGAAAGAATGTCGCCCATTCATCTCTTTTCACCTATCACTATAACTATCCGGTGCTTCCATATTAGGAATCACTGTGCAATAATATAGCATCATAAGACTGTAGAACAGAGAAATTTGTGCATATGTACTAACCTAGTCACGAAGGTACTTTGGGGTCTTCACACAAACACCAAGTCCCTAAGACATACATGATGTTGAGTGCTAATAGAGGCATGTTCTAACACAGAGTGAGTAAAAGACCCGTCTTAGGCAGGAGTCGGTTGTAGTAGTGTAGAGCCTAATAAATTGGTTGGTTATTTCGCTAACTCCCCATAGCTTACGAGCGCTTGTCGTATGCAACCCTAAAGTTACACTCACTCCCGCGTCCTTTCTTGGCACTTCAAGTAAAGTATGCGACCATTGAACACACGTAGCTGTGCGACTCTATTGACGGTTATAGACCGTGCGTAGACCGGTAGCCTGAATTACCTGTTCTAGAGCGTAATGGATAGCACATCAAAAACAAGCGGATGGTTCTTGTGTATTGGTCTTGTCCAGGGGGTGCGTGGGCGAAGCAAGTATCTACCCGGGATATATCCCCGAAGATGCTATTCCTGAGACCCCGTAGGGCTACTAGGAGTGTGTTTAGATGTAAATAGGCACAAAAAACTATTGACGATATCACTAGGGTTCACAACACCTTCCTCAAAATGGAATGACAAGTAGATAGTGTACCAAGACAGATTAAATCCAAGGCCCTACACTGCTCGTAGTTTGCCCATAGGGGTGCCGATTATGTCTGGGTCTACCTCGCCATCAGTATCACGCTAGAAAAGGCCGTAATTAATTTCAGCAATGATCAGCTAAGACCCTTTTCGCTTTAGCTATGAAGGAAATCGTTGAACATTGCTGGTCGGCGGTAAATAGCAGCTTCAAATGTGAATAATGAAGGCAGCTTATACAGTAATTACCTGCTTTGGATGAAAAATTAAGGATATTGCGTCTTGAAACAATATCGAAATGGGCGCATATATTTCCGAGTTAAATGTGGCTGTCAAAGGCACCATTGTTAGAAAAGTAACTGTACAGCCCCCCCTCCCCCGGGCCCCCGAATTTTAGAAAGATCGGTACAAGAAAACCCTAGCAGAATGGACGGGCCGTGGTTGCATAAAGCTAGGAAAGGTGAGAGAGTCTATTGGTTCGTTTCCGAATAGAGTGGCATGCTTTCACATTTGGCCCCGAGCCTTGGGACGGCCAGGTGACTACCATTCGTACAGTCAACCCTCCGAATCTCGCCACGTTTCAAGGTAGATTCTAGGTATTGTAAGTGAGTAGGAAGTATCTGATGTTGGGTAACACCCTACAATTATGTCTTGCATTACAAGCACACCCTCACCCAAAAATCATCCAGTGTAAGTTCCCTGGAACACCCACAAGGTCTTAGGAATCCACAAGGCTGTGAATGGATAGGTTTACGAGTACAGATGGGTTCGGTGTTAGAAGGATTTATAGGCGTAGGATCTGCACGGGGAACAACGATGTTCCAGAAGGCCACGAGAGTTCTGTTTGAGGCTTGGTTAATGCGATAATCGCGCTTAGTCACGCTTAAAGGATTAAAAGATGCGATAGATCTTCACAGGGTTAGGCTGCTGATTATGCTTGCCGTGTCTTAGCTTGCATAATATCCTAATTCTGATTTTGTTGAAGCTGATTCAGGCACAGGAACTGCACAGAAACACAAAGCCAGAAGCCAACAGCAAAGTACATGATATATAGCGCGGTATTGATGGGTGGCAGAAGAGTTGCCCCAAATTGCTATGATGTGATATCCGAACCCCAACACCTCGACTAAGATAAGAGCATCGGTATAGTTGAGAGCTGGCCAAAACATTATCAGATCCCTTTCAAGAATTAAGCCAGTGTCTAGCATACACTTATTGATAAGGGCCAGTCGGGTCCCAACATGAAGTTGGGCTAAATACCATTACCCAGTAAAATAAGTAGAGTACTAAGTTAGTGATATGTGCACAAAGCATAATATCATCATGTGTTTCACCTCATATTCGAACATTATAAGAATTGCATGTGACTAGGTTAGTGTTCCTACCCCGTACGTTCGCCAATAATAAGGTTCTGAGCGCTCGGTCAGGGTTGACTGAGACCCGCTTCCCGCCAGCTAAAACCACTCTTGCTCCGCAAACTGCTAGACCGGGGGTTCCTAATCCCGGACGCCTCGGCTGCTATAGTGCAATGTGAGACGTCAAGATACGGTTGGAGCATGGTCGGCTTTCTAAAGGGCAAGGCTTGTGATGCATGGGTTTGCTGATGTAGATATGTCATGATCCCCCCAACCACCACGCTAGAAACTGGCGAGCGTTTGATGCTGAAGAATGCGGCTCTAGCGCTTTTACACCGCGCGCCGGATCAACCGGATGACGAAGTGATGCTTAAGAGGACTCTATTTCCATAACGTTGGCACCGACAGCCGGATGTTGAATCCCTCAAGTACTAGCCAACTGCCCGATGCAGGAAACAAATCGGATGGGGATGACACGACCGTCTTACGTTTTCCAGTGTACCCCAACGGAGGACACCAATACGCAAAGTGTAGCGACCGATGGTTGTATCAGTCAAATCCGCTGTTAATCAAGGCAAGTCCTTGCCTAGCGCTGCTATTTGACGCTTCGCCAACCCTCCTAATTCGGGCTTGAATCCGAGATGCTGGATAGTATCGGAGGAGTGGGTAGTATTTTCCCGGGTGAGAGTTATTGATATCTCTTCTAGTCGGTTAGCCAACAGTTACTACGTAGTAGTTGTTAATACGGCGAACTGGTGTTAAATCGAACTTACTGCGGTATGATGACTACGCCCCTAGGTGGGCTAAATGAGCCGTCAAACATACATTGGCTTCTCACTGGGATAGCTATTCACCATATTCGTTGTAAGACGCGGTCATGATCAGGAAAAACAGAGGGACAGCCATACACTTCACTCTGTTTAATAATACATTTAAGACCCTGAGATGTCACATAGCGACCGGTACTGAAGCCTTTCCAAATTTACGAAATGGGTGATAAATTGAAGTATGCCTGAAATGGGATTTCCATCCATCTGTACACACAGAGATTCCGTGTCGCCGCGAGAGACACCAAGGGGAACTCCCTCGACGGTGTTATAGTAAGCCTACGTGACACTGACCTTAATTAATAATTAGATCTATTAACTACGTCGTCATCATATTCGCGTTCAGGATTTGTCCGTAGTGATTAGGGCAACTAATCAAGCTAGCAGCGCCTAGCCTTCCTTCAAGAGTAGCAAAAACTCATACAGGCCGACATGAATTAGGACTTATTCGTTGAAGATATCAAGATGGCAAGCATTTCGGTTGACGCAGGACTGGTTTCAATACCAACAGCGGCTATCTATCCACTTCCAATGACTCTCATAGAGGGTTGCAAAAGGGATTTGCAACTTCACAAACTATCAACCTTGTCGTCATTGAGCATTACGACTAACTAGTATAAGCTCCTCCTTTGTCTAAACTTTGTCACTCAGAACATATTTATGCTTCATTAATGTGAAAGGCTACCCTCACGTTTTTAAAGCGTCGTTGCAGCACCATCTTTCAACTGGTCTATCTTGGAAAACTTCCGAGGACAACTGCACATTACTAGCTATCGCTATTACATTGCCATAGCAATTATGTTTTCCGCCGGAACGGTAGCGCGATCCATTGTCTATTTCTCGCCATTTTGCGATGCCCGCACAGGGATTTCATGTTGGCTAATGCCTCAATGTCAACTTTCCAGTATCTACTAGCGAGGACCTCCAAATTACCCGAAAGAGAACGACATTAACACAGCTTAATTAACGCTAGCTTTCAGTGTAGTGTAGTGTACCTCTCGTGAGTGAACCACCGGTCAATTACCTGTCCGGCACAAGAAAGCATGGGAGCCAGCTGGCCGGACTACTGATTTAAGTTTCAGAGTGCTCAGAGCTTTTGATGCATTAAAATGGTAGCGGAGTTTCGTACCCAGTTACCGAACCCCTTTATGGAGTTAAGGATAACATCGTGGTATCTGCACTTCTCATATGGTCGGATTATGCGACGGAACCGCCTGGGCAAGTTCCGGAGACCAGGGGTTATAACCGCACCGGCCGAAGGCCGGGGGTGTATGAGATTGCGAATCTGCTGGGATGGTACGGTAGATAGGGGTGTCTTTGTGCAATAACAAAAGTCATTTTTTAAAACATCAGTCGTCTGAACTGTGATAGCTGGTAATGAATCTACCACTCGTGGTGGTTCGAGTGCCCTACACGTGGCTCTTGGTAGTCTAATCGACTTATGACGTTTCTCCCGACAACATCAACTTCAGATTGGCCATTCAATCGGTGAACATAACTTGGTGCAGCTCGGCAACGCGCGTCTTTCAAAATCGAACCCCAAAGCCATAAGACAGGATTCCCTTTTGATTATAGTTGGAAAGCTTTATATCTGGGAAAGCAAAGTTGCGATGTATTCCAGATACTCGGTCGGGCCATGGGTTGATCCGGCTCCGAAAGACGCGTCGCAGTGGGAACTTTATCCCGATAGAGAAGGTAAACAATACCTTTGCCGGAAGGTCGCGAAGAAACAGGCTGTAAAGAAAAGGAAACACGATGATAACGATAAGGACAGCAAGACAAGTTAAAAACCTTCCGAAGGCGAGGTCTTGGTTCAACTTGGCAGCTGACTGATTTACAGATGTACAAGTAAAGCGGTCCAAGCTTATTGAACAAGATGATGGCGCATCCAACCTTAGTAGGTGCTCTCAGTTTATCTTCTTAATAGGCATATTATGTTACTTACATCGATCCAGCCGTGGAAACTGCTCTAGAGCTAGTTTCTTTATCGACCTTGAAGAAAGTTTGTGCTAAAGTCCTGGAGGACGAGACTGCTGGGGCAAAACTTAGGGAGGAGCTCCTCTCATGTACCGAGGGCATATTAGCTCATTCTAGAAATGAGGCAAGAAAAGAACGGAATGCGACAATCTCTGCGGCTGACAAAGCGATATGTGGAATTCGTGAGACAGCTTACGAGAACAAGTACATGTGTGTATGCGATGACTGGCCTCACGCGCTGTTCCCCCTATTCCCTCGAATTGAAGCCTTACACAATCGCGGCTCGATTGTCGGAGGACCCGAATTGGCATGGGAGGCACTCATCAGAGTCACTGCCTTCTGTATACATCATTGGGACGATGGCGAGTTGAGGATTTCGGGTTCCGGTGAAAGGGACTGCGACGAATTCCATGACGCGGCCGACAGGTTTATGTTGTTTATATGCAAAGCGCAACAACAGGACGGGAAAGTTTCTTGGCTGCAAGATGGCAGGAGAGAAGAGATCTGGGGTCTCCAAGAAAAAGCCGAAGGTGATAGTGACAAACCTTGCACATATCGGTACCAGAGCACTCTCAAATTCCTGGAGCAGCTCTGAGCAACGGAGGAACTGTGTTAAAGAGGGTATAGCATTCGTCTTGAAGAGCTGGAGTCGCTAATTTTCGGCTAACTGCTAATGCTATACTCGGTAATGGGTTGTATATACAGTACTTGCTCTTGTCTAGAGAAGCATCATGGTGACAATCGTCGTGACTCACGGCGAAGGCGATTGGAGAACTATTCGAATAGGACACGATCGATGAAGTGGTCCGAAAAGTGGTTGGTACGGACGTAAGTCTCGAGGCATAGAAGTTATATTCTCTACTCATTATTTTGCGATTAGGCACGGTTGTAATTGCTATAATTGCTATATCTCATAGAATTCCACTAAAATTAGTATTCCTGTGCAGAAGAGAATGAGTAGATATACTATATCTGGGTCTGAGTTGGAGCCTCTTATTAGAAAATCCTTTGAATATGAAAGTAGTATTCGTCGTATGTCGTGTCGCTATTTGGTGCTTATAATGTGTCCAAACGAGATATCGCAACACACGGTGGGAAAATCCTCGTTTATATCTAGAGTTGCCATAAGGCATATAACAAAGAGATTTCTGTATATAGTCACATTAGTCCACGAAAGTGGTTTTGAGACCTTCGTGCAACAACAAGTGTTTATTACCCAAGGTACCTCAAGTATGAGGTTTCCGATACGAAGTTATTAGGGCCCTTTTTGGTTTTTTTGGAAAGTAGACTTCTTGCAGAAGAGGGACTATTATAAAAATGGTGTGAGAAGTTTACTGTTGACTAGCCAAGGCGGGCTTTCTTTTCCTGTCATTTCTTCAAAGTAGAGGGCTTCCCTCAGTACGCTTTTGGGTGTATGAAGCTCATGTGGACTGCCTAGTTGGCAATCAGATAATAATTAACATGCATCATAAATTATAGGGCTGCACTGCTTAACACAACTCTCGTCCCAGCTTTTTCTTAAAAAAAAAAAAAAAATAGGAGTCTTCTTGCTCTCTAAGCGATTATAATATTTCCCCTTCGCGTGATTCCTTCTCGGAAAGAATTTAAGATTTATATATGTTGAAAAACTCGTCTCAAGTCTTGTGATCTTCGGATGAAACTTTTCCAGCTCGGCTCTATGCTTTCAGAAAATGAGATCTGCGAATGTACTACAGTGCGAAAGTATTTAGAACCTCGTTCATTCTAGAACCTTTTGTCCAATCTATGGTGACAAGCACAAATGTCATCCTGAAGCCATGGCTTATTGTTCCATCAACAAGTGAATTCGATCATATTGGGCAATTTTCTGCCATAGGTATATTTTCCGAAAGTATCATCCAGATATTCTGTAGTTGGCGAAGAAGTATCTGGGTTTTACTGCGCTAAGCTTTTCGCGTGCTTGGTAGGCCGAGGCGATTTCTATCTCGAGGCATCTCGACGTCTCCGGTGAAGTCAGCTGTTGATCCCAACATTGTATGAAGAATACCTCCAAGATCTAACATGAAGCCAAGTGTTCTAGATAGTCTTCATAGACTGAAGCTCTAGTAGACAACGGTGAGTTATGTCCACCGCCTTCCAAGTGTTCTGGTCGAACTAGTTGTCAAGAAGTTGGACCGTTATATGCATATTGCCCCAAAACGTGGGATTGGATTCAATGCCTAGCGGTCTCCAACCTCGGCTCGTGTTATAGCAGCTACTACGAGCGGCATAAAATCCTTCTAAATATTTCTGGTCGAGTTCCATTGTGACTTTCTGATTGCCTGGGTTGATATTGGTTTGAAGTTAGCAACTTGACTTTGCACCATGAGACAGAAGTCGTTCTCAAGGAAGGTTTCTTCCATTTGTCTAAGCAATGAGTAATAGCCCACGCTGAAGAAAATGCCCATCATTTTATGGTCGATACAGCTATATTCGAGGGGTGTTGCATCCGCGGCAGGTCTCACAACTTGGATTCTATTTAAATTGCGGAGGCGTATCTCAAAGGGTACCCCTAAGGTGGATATAGAATGGGACTTAGCCATATAAAGGTCTGAGGCCTTCTCAGATAACTAGGGAGGACTCAGGAATCAATAATATTGAGTCCTTACCCTACACTTCTGGCTGCCAGCGACCTACCTGTGACCCTACTTCATCTGGATCCAACCCACCTGAACCATACGCCGGCGGACTAGTAGACGCTGCTGACTTGGAAAGCCATTTTCTCAGTCTGGGCGCTCGGGTGCGATAAGATTATCTAATAATTGTTTAAGGGTATCTTAGAATTCGCGAACGATGGCTTTCGTGTAAAGATGTCAAGGTTGGCGATAACAAAACGATCGTCCAACACGAAGATGTTCTAGAGCCCTAGGTGGCGATGGCAGCCAAATAAATTAAAGCTGTAGTGTGATGTAAAACAATACCTTGTTGCGTGTTATGCAACAACAGTATATAAGCACCCTCCGTCACATGTAGCATGCTCCGCTGAGCAGAGGGAAGCAAGTACAGTTTGAAGCGACTTTTCGGTTAAGAATTGTCTTTGAAGCTGTTATTCATCTAGAAATCCATTAATATTGCCGTACTTGGCGTGAGGAGAGGGAATGCCGCATTTTTCTCCTTCTTATATACTTGTCCTGTGTAAAAGGTAGAAAAGCGTTCACTCTCAACCTCCGCCGATGGAGTAGGCTAGCCTATACGCATAATACCCTCCTTTTAATTGAATCAAATACTTCTTCAAAGAAGGCAACATAATTGAATTCATGAGAAAAGAAGTTGAACTATGTATATGGCAAAAGAGTGGTTGAGGTCCGATGCCCCTTTCCCCCTAGTTAGTCCTGTGCACCCTGCCCATTATACCTTTAGTGCATAACACGCTCCAAAGGAAGCCACCCGCACTACTTCAGCAGTTGAACTACCTTCAGCAGATTCGTAAAAAATACTAACATATTGACCATCATTGATACTCCCTAGTCGTTAATTTCCATCGATAGGGAGAGATTGAACGGCCATTTATCTAGAAACCCAGACTCAACTAAATTGTGAAAAGCTACCCCTTCCGTGCAATCACCCTTCCATCCCTTTCTCCCTACAGCCTAGCGTGCCTCGTACTTCCGCGTAGACTATGCCCACCTATGTTAATGCCTGGGATTGACCTTTGTCCGTGTTCCTTTTCTGCGGCCGCCGTTCGTTTTGCTTTCCGAGCTTGTTCCACTTTCTTTTTTTCTCGAGCTTTCCTCTCCCTTGTAGGTTCTTCGAGCCCGTCTTCTTGTTTCTGGGAGTTTAGCGCTTCGTCAAAACACTCAACCAAGGTCGCTGAATCAAATTCCAGCTTTGTATCATCCAGTGACTGAATCCCATCCCAGTCTTCCTCTAAGATGACTTGCGGAGGGATAAAATCCCTCAAGATTAGTTGAAACTTAGTATTCGGTTGAGCCTTCCCATCGTCTGTACGCTTAGTTGACCATCTTCTTCAAAAATCTGCTGGCCGCTCTCATTAAGCATAGTACGCCAAACAAAGGCTGTAGCGGGTCCGCGATTAGGCGATTCTTCGGCACCAACGTGGTCACGAATCGTCGTCCATATGTCGTAAGTCTTGGAAAAATCCAAAGCTACCACTGTACGAATTCCACCTGCGCTTTCTTGGATCAGCTCTGCAGCCCTCTTCTCCAAATCACCAGTCTTCTGGGACCAAGCTATTTCAAATACTAGAGGTGGGTAGCTTTTACTCCCAACGTAGTTGAAAGAACAGTCCGGACGTAGTTTTTTCCCTTCAACTCGGACGCCTTTGTCGCGTGTAGATCGAAAGCTACCCGCAACTATTTTGACTTCCGCAACATTATCGCTGTTACCTTGAACATGACCTCTCCAAAGTGCTACTTTGTCATCAATTAATCCCTGCATATGAATGTGAAAGGCCGAAAGAATGAAAATGGTAAACTGGTTGTTTCCATAGCGGGATTCCCTATATTCGTATCTAGTAAAACGTTAAACTCGCTGACTCAATAGTATTTACGAAGTAGAACCCACCGAAGATCGTGATTGAAAAAGTTTTGGAAGTCACTATCGCGTTCATCGACCTCCACAAGTAGCTCAATGTAGTCTTTTGGGAACAGCTTCTTTGGAATCGCCTCCTCCCTGCTAGATAACCTTCGTTCTTCAATTCTTCAATTAAGCTGATGAGGCGATTGACGCGGCGGAGCCGCGCTTTCTGCCGCTGGCGGCTATGCATTGAGGGTATCAGCTCTTTCGTAAGGAGTGTTTGTACGTTCCCCGGTGCCGTTTTCCGAACCACTTCTCGAAAATAGTGCCCCGATCCTCGTTCTCGTCGTCGCCTCTTGGGAATGAGATCTAGACGGCCTCGGTAAGGTTTCTAGTAGTATTGGGCTGCTGCGGGGTCGAATGTGATGCTTCCGTGTTGTGCTGTACGACGTTTGCAATGGTTTGCCCCTGCGCGTAGATGAAATCAGACCCGCATGTCTCGTCCAGGTATATATCTTTAAAAATATCCAACTGTACGACTACCTGGGCAGGCACCCAATAAAGTGATAGCCTATTACATCAATATCGAACAATAAAGGGATACCTGGACCTCCCCTTTACGTTTCCCTCCCCCTTGCGTTTCCCTCCCCCTTGCAGGGTCATGGTTTGACATGGCAGTTCACATATGTTGCACGGGACGAACCAGGATATGAAATACGCGTAAGACGGTTCAAGCGGTCCTTTTATTGTGTCTTTTCTAAGCCGAAGTATGCGAGTTATGATTGTGTCTGCTGCCGCCCGGTAAAGAACAGGCTATACAATGAAGTATCCGGGGCCTATGTTGTTATTTTCAAAATCTTGGCAGGAACCTCTTACCTGCGCCGAACGACACAACCGTCACACAGCTAGCTGAGATTATCGTTTGCCCTTGTTTCGACGGGAAGAATTCGCCTGTCAGGCAGCTGCCCTGAAAACAAAAGCTCTTGCGGGGCATAGAAGGGGGTTTGCGCATATGGATTATGATAAGTAACAGCACTCTGCATTTGCAGTAGTGTATCGGAACACTGTCGCAGTTTTGTGTCGTGACAGATTAAAACTCAAGCACTCTTAAGAGATTTTGTTGTAGCTCTAGCATTGCCCTCGCGGAAGAACGACTAGAGTAAACCAAGGGATATATTATAGAGCCTGTACATATGCTGCTCTGCAAGTCTGAGCATTGATTGCGAAGCACTACAGAGACAATGTTTTGGGTTTCCTTAATCAATTGCCCACTCCTTTGCGAGGTGAAACATTTAAACTGTACCTACTATTAGCTGTACGCTCTCTTCCGACCCTGTTCTAATAATGGGTCATACTTGTAGTCTCTCAGTGCGTAACCTAGTCATTTTGCAACTCATTCTGTTTTTTAAAAGTTCCTATGTAGTTCCTCTGTTATTTAAGTTATCATCGCGAGCTGGAAAAGCTTGTTATTAAACTCGGTACCCCTCTCATTTTAACTTGAGAATTCTTTTTGCGAACAGGGTACTAATGACTTCATCGTCCTTACCTATTCCGAAGAGGTCGAGGAATTCAAAGAACTCCACCCTCAATCCAATGCGACCTTTAAAGACGCCCATAGTTAGCTCCGCAGACGTAGTAGAAAGTAACATTACCAAGTTCTGCTACTTTTTACCTCTCTAAACCTGCTCCCGCTAATAATAAGTCACTTCGTGAAGAACGACAAGTTGTGCCGACTATTATCTTACACAACACCTATATTAGAACCCTATAACTTCGCTCTACGGTCTGACATAATGAACAGATTGGCAGTGGTTTTGCAGAGAGAGAATATGGGGTGAATAAAAGCGGCCGCGGAAAGTGGAATTGGACAATCCTTTTCAGTTAAACGGCAAAGTCAAAAGAACACCAACGCCTATTATAAGACGGCCATAATACGGATTTTAGGAGCTTTTTGTATGGCTTTAAGAATGATCGTGTTATTTAAGCGCGCTATAACAATAGAAACTAGGTTCGATGAAGAAAACTGAACTCTCGAGCTACTCCGTTTACATCATAATCCTCATAGTTCACTGCTAGATTTACTGTAATAGCATTATTCGACAACTAAAAAGATCCAGAAAGCTGCCAGGCGTCAATACGGGGTGCTTAACTTACTAGGACATATTATAAATATATATTTATATACATATAATTATAACCTTGCATTCTACATAAGAGTGGTACAATAACCTGGTACTACGATCGAGTTAAAGTTGGAAGAGACAGCAAAGAGTATGTGAATAGTTATATATATGAGTGAATGCGTATAAGCACAAGATATACATGTTAAAAGCACCACCATCATCATCATGATCATCATCGAGTCGGGTCAGAATCAGGACCTCTCCCGCATAGTGCCACCATTCTAGCATCCAGCGTAGACGGCCTGAGCGAACAGAGCATATGTGTCAGCATTATTCAACGCATCCTCCGTAGACAGGGCAGTGGCAGCATCATAGCCATAGCCGTTATCGGCCGTGCCTGCGATCTCTGTCAGGTGAGTAGTCTCATGCAGGGCGGTCGACTGCTGATCCTGGGCGTGGCACTGCGTAGAAGCTGCGGGCAGCGCGCTGAAGAAAAGAGGGCAGTTGACAATGTAATCACCCGAGGGCAGGGTGTAAGCCAGCACGCCGTCACTGCAGCTGTCGAAGATGTCGGCACAGTGGTAGGCGGCGCCGGTCGATGTGCTGCTCGTCTCCTGCGCCACCTTGTTGAACACGTCGACGACTTGGTCGCGCACCGCCGTGCTGTGGAAGTACTCGTTCAGCTTGTCGTCGTCGCTGCCAGCAACGTCGGCAGCGGCCTGTGCGAGTGCTGCGGCACCGTTGATACCGTCGACAGTCGCGGTCAACTCGTCACCTGAGCAATCGTCCTGTACGGTCTCGCGCTTCGCGTGGAAGCTCTTGAAAGCCGCAGAGGCCTTGGCGCCGTCCACCTTGGCAGATAGGACGTTGCTGCTATAGGGGACGGAACCCTCAATCTTGTTGGATCCTGCGGAGGCGTACTGTAGGGCACCCTTTGAGACGATATCATAGGCGCCGCCAGCGCTAAGATCATGTAGCTCTGCGGCGTCGAATGTCGTTGAGACAGTCTTGCCGGCCTTGATAGTCTGGAAGCCCGCCTCAGGCAGATTGCTGGACGTGATCCGGAGGCGAACACCGGAGAAGTCCACCTTGTTCTCTGTCGAATCGTTAGCTTCCTCGTACATGAAGGCATAGAGCATTCTATAGGTGAGTAGGAGCATGTTCGACTTACTGCCTTGGTAGACCTTGACTTTCTCGGTGGCGGCCTTGTCGAGCAGAGTACCAGTCTTGAACACCTTCAAGTCTGAGGCGCCGGTGTTGGTGATGCTGGCCTTGATGCCAGAGTTACCAACCATCTCGATCTTTACATCGAGAGGTGAGTCGCGCTTGGCATTGTCGATGGAGGCAGCGGTAGCTACGGAAGCGAGGAGAGTGGCACCGGCGAGGAACTTCATTTTGAAAAATTCAAGAAGTTGTGACTTGCGAGAGGCGAGAGAGCGAGGCTTGGAGCTAAGAGGGACGAGATGAGGATGATGGTGAGGATGATGAGGATTAAAAAAAACTGTTGAACGCTGGGTAAAAGCTCAGCTTTATACTTCTTGAAGCCGTATGCCAACATTTCCATCCCGATTACATTTCGATATCTCCGTGGCCCTCCCGGTTGTAACAAGAGGTCAAGATCGCCGGTCCATCAGGGGATTTGTTGATCGACGTTGTAGATCGCCAGGTTGCCGATCCGCGAGGCTAAAGAGGGAATGTCGTTGACACAGAGTATAATCATCCCTAACGGACCTTGAACTTAGAACACTGATATCTGCGGATTTGCGAGTCCGAATTGACTAAACCAGCTACGGTACCTGGAACAGACTGGGATTTCTTGCAGACACCACTTGCAGACATCGCTTGCAGTACGATGAACCGAGAATGGTACGCATTTTGTATCACGCGTCGCACATGGCGAACGACACGCGACCAGCAGTTCCGTTAAACACGGGAATCTGTATAATGTTATATTAACATTCGGTCTCGATGACGATATCCACGGTTCGAGGCTCAATTCCAATGGGCCAGGCCAAGACGGAAAGATACTTGGCCCTGTAGCCAAGTAACCAAGAGCTCGGATATGGAAAGCTTATTTCAGCGATATCGCGGACAGTATAGAAGATGTTGTAGCTGTTGGCCTCGGCTCTGGCCATGAAGACCTACCCAAAACGGCTTTAGACCGGGAAGGAGATCGGCACTTTTTATGGGGGCTTCGTATCTGTCAATCATCGCCCTCTCGGGAAGGATCTCAAACACGGTAATTAGCTAGCTATCTCTATTCTGGCAGCTGGATTACCATTGGCGTCGGCTGTGACTACCGTATAAGTAGCTATCTAGCCAGGAGTCGTCTTGCCAAGAAACCACATACATGCCATAAACCTCTCACGTTCTACTACTTCAACCACCAAAGATGACTCCTGTCTAGGTATGTAAGCCAGGATGTTGCTAAGCAGTGAGAGCCTGAGTCGGGCAGAAGTCGGGTGTAGAATCAATTTTCCGAATGCCCAGCCGCAACACTTACCTATTTGGATATCTGTCATGACGATTACCTCGGAGTGTTAGTCAGACATATAGTACATTAGAATTCATATGTCCTAAATTAAGAAGCTACTGCCGACCTGGACGAAGCAGGTTGGGCAAGAGATAGGGTCAGAGACAGCTGAGCCCATCAACCCGGCTGCTCAATAAGAAACTAAGAGTTGTTATTCATTCTGTGTGCTACTACACGTATGAAAATTTGACTTCGAGCACTGCTGGAACTTCGTCGGTTAACTGCCATCCTAATTGCCTCGGACCTTGGAACTGGAGCCCATATATAAAGACCTAAGTAGGTAATTGTAAATTGTTATCCAAAGGAGCATGATGCTAATTTGTATGAAACTCGGGCCCAGCCGATGGATAGCCTTCTAGGGTGGCTGCTCTCCACTTGGTGCTACATAACATTCAAGCACTTCACTACACCATATCGCTACCCTGCACGTCATCAATCGTACTATTACCATTCCGAGAGCTGTTCTGTTTCTCCGAGGCCCTATTGCTCGTTGTTTGCCGTGAATGCCTCTCTATCGCGCGGGTTTCATTAGCTCTTTGTCTGATCTATTCCCGCACTCTGTTTCCCCCTAAACGTGTAGGTCTGTAAACTGCAGTATGGCCTATGTTTCCGCTGAAGTTGCAGCAATCGCAACGAGTTCGGTAGCCACTTAATTCTATCAGAATTCGGCCAACGTACAATACGTACTAGATTGCTACTAGTGTGGCACGACTAGCCGTATCTCTCTCCTGAGGCGCCGGTACCGGTGGTAAAAGTGGACATCATCGAAGACCGACCGGGCGGCGCGGCCATGAACATTGCCGCTTCAGGGACGTCTCCGCAATTCGTCGGCTTGACCGGTGAAGATGATGCGGCACAAGTGCTGGGCGGAATGCTACGGGCCGTCAACGTCAACTGTGATTTCGTTACGGTTAGAACGCATCCCGCCATACCAAACTGCGCGTACTGTCACGCAATCAACAGCTGATCCGTCTTGATTTTGAATGCTATCGGGGGGGGGGGGGGGGGGGGGGGGCGACACGGTTGATAACCAATAGTTAATATTTTTTTGCTGGTTTTGTTTATTTTTTTAATGAAGATTGGTATATGTGACGTTGCATGG
>MU383149.1:0-76991 GCA_022495125.1 Xylaria acuta | reverse complement strand
GGCCCCACCCCCCCCCCCCCCCCCCCCCCCGCCCCCCCCCCCCCCGCCCCCCCCCCCCCCCCCGCCCCCCCCCCCGACACCGTTGATACCGAATCTGTCAGAATTTGAAGCGGTTGTAGGTAAGTGTAAGAATGACGATGAGATCGTGAGCCGTGGCATGCGGTTGGTCGCGGATTATGAACTCTCTGCACTGCTGGTCACGCGTTCTGAAAACGGCATGACACTGCTGCAGCCCGGTATTTCCACCACCAATATCACCAAGACCATCCGCGGCGAGTAAAGGGGGTAAGAGAAAGCAGGCTCCCGGTCTACCTGGCTTATTGAGCCGTCTCGATTTTTCCGGCTAGATCCGGGGGAATAATGGTCAGAGCGGGCGCAGAGGGGTTCTTGCTCTCTAGCTGGCTGTGCCAGCCGCTGTCCCAGCGCGCGGTGAAATATTCACGCACACGCAGCAGCAAGGGCGGCTATTTGTGAACGATTATGAGGCACGGTAATGAAATCAAGGAATTTTAGGCGTATATCTGCCTTACTGGCATGGTAATGACAGCGAATTTTGATTTGGTTCTTCGTTACGTTAGATTCAAAAAGTAATTAAGACATCTATAGAGCAAGCGCCGGTAATTTAGTTATGAGCATGTAGACCAAAGGCAGACCCCCGTCGCTGAGGATGTGTTTAGCCCCAGTAATATCACCGGCCAGGGCTGCCAGAAGCCACTTGTCGAACGACACAATGAAGAAGCTGAGGACGATGCCACATTGGAGGACACAATCGCTATAATTGTTGCCTTTCCTTAAAATCAATTCCTTATCTGACGGTGCTGGTTCTCGCATCAAACGAAGGAGCCGCACTAAGGTGTCGAGGACTGTGACCACCAGCAATATGCTAAAGGTGATGATAGTGCTGCGTATTTGGCCTATGTGGACCCAATCTGCTGGAAGATTATGGGCAAGCTGGCCGACACGCCCAGTGAAAATGAGGATTGATCCTGGCATGTTGAATATGAGGTACTATAAGGTGGCGCCAGTGTCGGTTTCTTTCCGAGCCTGGACCAGGGCTCTGGTCTCAGCCTGACTTTGTGTCCGGGTCCGGGCCCTAACAGGGGGGAGATTGGCTACGCCCTCTTGCGCCGTCATCGGAGATGGAAATGACTCCATCACCTCGACTTCTTTCGACGGCATCTGGTTGACGAGATATTCCAGGGCCCCAATTTTCTCATTATTGGGGATTTATGATATCGCAATGTTCGATTCTTGTGTCTTATCGTCTACCATCATCTCGCCTTTCTCGGGATCCTCGGAGTAGGATGGTGGTGGTTGGTCCTCGTGCACAGTGGCGGTTTGTGAAGTCCCGTCTGCATCAGCCCGCGGTCCCAGGTCCGCCTTCACTTGCGTGGTTTGCGGTTGCCTACACTCAACGCTGCTATGAGAAGGTAAGATAGGAAGAAGGCTAAATTGCCGATGTCGCTGGTGATGAGCTCCCACCGGCCCAGACGGGATGAGCTGGTAGAATCAAAGCCTAGGACAAAGATCATGACTACACAACATAATGTAGTGCTATAGCTCGTGTGCTGTATCAGACGACCTAGCCAGAGTGGACGACATCCAGTTATAAATACAAGATAGGTATACATATTGGCTACTTGATTGACAAGCCCTAACACCCCGATGGGTACCTAGATAGTAATGCTGAAGATCGTCCGGGGTAGATGGCTGCATTCTGCTCGTTTTTTTTTTTTTTTTTTGTTAGGAACCAAGCTGCTTGTTTATACCGGACTTTCAGATAGAAGAGACCGAAAATAACAAAATTTTCGTCTGCAATAAGTGAGAAATATCTTGGAAGTATTAGGCGGTAATTTAGGCTTTGGTTAAGTGTTTGGATATGATGGTGTGATGATCGGTGGCTATGTACGTAGTAGGCTGACCAGCTGAAGATTCGTGAGGAGTAAAGCAGATCTAAGCGGTGCAGAGTCGGCCACTTCGTAGCAAGTGCTATCTCAATTCTTCCCGTAGGGAATGTGTAAGCATGTGGAGTTGATCTAGAATTACCAAAAATTGTTAAAGGTTGTTATTCCTGTCGTTAGTACAGTTATGCTCGCTTTTGATGATAATAACAAAGAAGCCCGCAAACACATTCCAACCATCCCTTCATCTACTGACTCAATATCCCAGCAATCCTCCTCTAAACCGACAAAGCACCAAAAGTCATACCGATTCCACCCCGTATTAACCACCGGATACTCCCACGTAAAGTTCCATTCCTCTCATCAACCTCCATCTTTACACCGCGCCCAGTATTCCCTTTCAAGGCCACGATGACTCCCTCCCAGAACCAGCAATCCGTAACGTTTAGACACGCCCCAAACAGCCTACTTCCAACAGTTTCGAGACGTATTCATATCCAGTCAAGCGTTGCGTAGCCATCATATCAGCATTACAGAAAAAAAGGGCGAAGAACATACGAAAGAACCAGCGCCGACATCTGTCGCCGTTATTCGGCGGACTATCGTCTCACTAATATGAAGACGTGGAGAACCCAAACTGCCACCAGGGGAAGTGCGATGGGGTACGTAGTCTCACACAAGCTGGATGACCCATTTTCATCTGTCAGGAACCCTGCACTTGAGGCAGGCAATGGACACTTATTGTTGCGCGAAGATCTCCAAAACACCCACGTGGACGGTGTAAGGGTGTGTGCTGGAGTCTCTTTGTCTATACCTTGTAACATTATATTCAAGGAATTGAAGGCCTCCATAGCCGGGGGAAATCACAAAATAAAGACTTCATTGGCATCCTGTTTGTACTCTGAAGTTTCAGCAAGTTGCTAATATCTATTGCACGTAATACCAAACGTAATTATACCGCCTAAGCAGTTTCTCTTAATTGGCTGCTGGGGGGTTCCTTTATATTCTATCACGCTATCTTAGAGATTTTGTGTATTCAACACATGGCAAATCGTGGCATCGATAATGGTACTGAATCTACCGAGGAAGATCCCCGGGCAATGCCAGTCTATAGATGATCGATCATGTTGACGGCGCGCCAGAATCCACAGCGGCCTTTTTGGCATTTTGCCCCTCCTTTTTCTTCTGCTTTGCCGCCTTCTTTGCCGCCACCTTTGCAGCTTGCTCGGCTTTCTTCTTCCTCAATTCATCTCCACCAAACGCTTCTTTCCATTCTTCAACACGGCGAGCTGGGATCCGAGAGAACAGTGGGGTGGGTGTGCCGAGTTTATGACCGGGCTTCAATGTGTCCCCAGTCCAAATGTCGGGAATCGAAAAGGTTTGCTTCTCCTTCGGCACTCCCAATTGTGTCAATATAGAAGATGCAGTATTAGGCATATATGGACACAGAAGGTTGGCTAGAAGGTGGCTGTAAAGTAATTAGGAAAAGCAAAACCACGGGACTCTAGGTGACCTACATGAGATTGAGAACGAGGTCAATTATGGCCTTACGCTCTTCTTCCGGGCGTTTCTGGTTCTTAACAATATTGTGGTGCCAGAACGCGTTTCCTAAGTTCGAGATAGCGATTATATCCTCGGCTCCTCCTCTGAGGCTGAGGCCCTCCATGTGAGACAGATACAGCTGCAATTCGTTATTGATATCCTTTTTGTGCTCCTCGAGGACCTCATCGATGGTCTTCTCAGAGACGGCGGGCTGCTCCTCGGGCTTCTCCTCAGTCGTCTCCTCGGTCTTCTTCTCGGCCTGCTTTGGGGGGAGGAGACAGTACATTAAAACCCGATTGCACAAGTTTCCTAAGTTGTTTAATAGTTCGTTGTTAACGCTGATGAAGTCCCTGAATCGTCGTGTCAGTTATTTTCCAGGTGGTCGCCCTTCGAGTTAAAGCTCACTCCCAAAGAAACTCTGAATCCGCCGTTTCAGGTCTTCGACGTAAGAGGTAGTAGCGCCACACATCAGTGTCAACACCTGTATCTTTAACGGCAGTACCAAAGACGCCGATGCTATAGCAAACAAGTTTAATAATTAGCTTTCACAGCTCGATGATAGCAAACCACTTTGGGGTCTTATAAGTGATAATAAGACCGAAAGCGTGCCAAACGAGGAAAGAAGATGCCTTGGAGTTCCATACTTTCGAGATTTGCTGAATTTAGTACGTTCGTAGTTCAAGTACTCGGTGGTTGAGAGCCGCGAGACCTTGGTCCACTCTTCGCCGGTGCCGATTTGACTGCCCGGGAATACTATTGAATGAAAACTAAACTTGTTAAGACATCGTGCGTGGCATATCTTCCGCGATAAGGTCTAACTCACGAAGTGTTGTCCTTTCCCTAAATAGGAATTAATATACATCGCTTAATTTACCAACATAAAAAAGTAAGAGGGTGAAAATTCAGATATGCTCACCATGAACTGGTAGAGGGTGACGTCTTTTGGGTTTTTCCACCACTTCTCCCAATTACTCCCAGAAAGATCATCGCCATCCGTATAGGCTTTTGTAATCGACGGGTATCCAATCTATTGTCAAATCATTAGCAGGAGGCTCGTTGCGAACAAGATACCAGGGGTGAGGCCTACGCAGGCATCGAACCAAACATAGAAGACCTTGTCGTCGTATGCCTCATCCGATAGCCCTTTCAAACCTTTCGGAACTGTCTCACAGACCAGAGTTAGTCAAAAATATTACGTAAATGTGGAGGGTAGTACTTTCTAGGTACGCCCCATTTCAAATCCCTCGTAATCGAACGCTCATGGAGCTTTTTCAGCCAATCTTTCGTGATCATGACGCCAGTATTACTCCACTGATCCTTGATCGGTTCGTACCATTCTTCGAGTTGATCCTTCAGTAGGTCCAGGCGGAGGTAGAGATGTTTCGTGCTTCTCGCTTCTGGCGTTGCGCGGTCGAGCTTACAGTAAGGGTTTTTTAGAAAGCCGGTTCCCTCACCCTCATTCTCTTCATTTTTCTTATTCTCTTGACCGGTTTCCTTCAACCCTTGCCCAGCCTTATCGTTGGCTTTGACGATCTGTTCGAATGGGTCGAGCAATTTGCCACATTTATCACACTATTAGAGCCAGGGGTTAGAAATCGAAAAGCCCCCAAAGATAGCCGGTCATAACGTTGAGCGCATTGCCCTCTCCGTTACCTGTGCTGGTGGAAAGGGATGTTACTTGCTTGATCGCCCCTTGCCTCTTCATAGCTAAGAGCAGGACTTTAGTAATCTCGAGTAAACCACTTGCGACAAAAAGGAGTACTCACCCACAGAGACTACATGTCCCTTCGACGAATCGATCGGCCAAGAACGAGTGGTGGACTGGACAATAGGGCTGGGTGGTCGTGCGCTCCTCGATGAAGCCGTTCTCCCATAGCTTGGTGAATATGCTCTGGACGATCTGGGTGTGCTGCTCTGTCGAGGTGCGGCCATAGATATCGAAGGAGATGGAGAAGTCGTCGTAAATGCGCTTGTGGATTTCATGGTACTTGGAACACAGCTCGGCAGGCGTTGTGTTCTCCTCGAGGGCTTTGGTTGCGGAGGCGGTTCCATACTGTTGGTTGCCCGCGCGTGGATGGTCAGTCGTGGTCGCGATGCTCCCGATTTGCGGTGCCGGCAAGTGGTGGGTGTCATACGTACCTCGTCACTACCGCAGATGTATAGAGTGTTCAGGCCTCGAGCCCTGCAGAAGCGGGCGAAGCAGTCGGCGGACTAAGCAGGCGCCATGCGTGGTTAGCATTGGACACGCGCGCGCATAGGAATCGGATCCTGGGGTAAGATAAAGGGGCGGCAGTACCAGGACGCTTCCGATGATGTTCCCGAGATGGGGGACGTTGTTGCAGATGTGTGAAGGTCAGCGCAAGCCGCGGCGTTCGGAAAGAAAGGGACACTAACTATGGCAAAGCACTGCGAAGGGTATCAGACCACGATCGAAGAGTCAGCATGGACGGGACACGCACCTGGTGATCAAGATGTTCCTCTTCCCGGGCTCGGGCAGCAGCGGGGTGTTCGTGGAGGAGCCCATGGTCGAAGCCGCGAAGGGACGGGGTTATCGCAACGCTGGTCGCTGATTTGGATAGCGGCGGGTCGCAAAGCTTATCTTGCAAATTCGGCGTGTTCAAGGAGGACGATGGTGGAAGGATTGAGCCTTGCGGTGGCAGGAGAAGGTGGGGGATGGTGGGATGGTGGGGTGAGTCAAAAGTTGTCCCGCATTTGGGCTTCCGAATTGCGCTTTCTTTTCCTCAACCTTAGGTACCTAGGTACTTTTTACTCCGTCCATATCCGGACTAGGATATACCTGACTTACATGTGCCATACATATAGTACATTATCTACAGCACAATTTAGGGCACTCGGATTTTATAGGTAGGTACTTGTATCGGGGGAGCGTGAGCCGAAGCAGGCTAGTCTGTGCGTCGATAACGAGGATCCGCGATACGCATGTGTTGCGATTGAGCCTCATAGACTAGCCTAAGATTGCCCAAAGCTAAAAACGAAAACGAAACAAAAACAAAAACTATCTACTTATCTAGCTATCTACTAGTTTAGTAAAGTGGGTGGGTGAATCGCGAGGTGTAACCGATCCGATCGTGCCTCGAGAAGTGTGCGTTGCAGAGGTGAAGATGTGCGGTGGGGCACCTGCAGGTCTGTAGAACCACTTATCCTTTCTACCACATCTTTTACACACAACCTCTAATGCACAACGTGACAGCGCCCCTACTACATATAGTAGGTAGGTATCTAAACACATATGGCTTTTGTCTTAGACGATACTGCATATCGTTGCCCTTTTTCTAGCATGCTTTGCAATATTGCAGTACATCCATTTGTTAAAGCGCCCAAGAGGTTGCCTCTGGCTGTGGCAATGCCGAGTTTCATAGGATGTAACATAACGCTTACGCCAATAACGATCATGACGTGGGGTAATACTTATTGGCTGCATCGGTGCCAAACACTGCGCCACCCTTTTTTGGGTGTCGATGAACACGTTAGCCGGTCAGGTTAATCCCACCCGACTCATGCGCAAAACCTCCGACGCCGACGATGTCGTTTGGGTGGTCGGCCGGCGATATCGCCACCGCCGTCACAGTCGTATATAATCTTATCCAAGCGCTGGATAGCTGCGATGGGGCAGCTGGCGATTACCGCGAGACCGTATCCTTCCTTCAAGATCTAAAGCGTACGCTCGAACCCCTCCAGACGTTTACGGCTTGGAATGCGTATCCAACATATGGGCGAGATATCGGAGAGCATGTTGGGCATATCAAAGGACCAGTTGAGCAATTCTTATCCGCGACCCGGAGATATGAGCCAGGTTTGGGCGCGAGAGCGCAGGACGGGCATCACCGACATGTCGTGCGGAAGTTACAATGGCATATATTCATGTCGAAAAAGGTGCTGGGTTTGAAGAAGAAGATCGAGTCACATATGCGGATTATTGACACACTGATGCAGCGCCTCACTTTGTAAGTAGAGCTTTATATATCTTCAAGTACGAGCTGACTTTGATACAAGGGACATGGTGTGGACAACGCAGCAAAAACTCCCCGATACCCTGCGCGCTACATTTCAAGAGACGTTACGCCCAGAGCTCATTACTGTCCTACAAGAATGCCTACCACCCCTCAATTTGATGCTGCTCGAAAACTATCAAGAAGCCCAAAGTATAAGCCGTGGCGCACAGGACTCAAGGTTTCCAGAACTCTATGAAGGGTTGTCATCGGACGTGGAGGAGATCAAGCGGCGGATTGGCAACCCCAAGATCACGAAACAGCGTATAGAGTCTTGCCTCCAAGGCGATGCTACCAAAACTAGGCAGAAGGTGCTTTCTGGTGCCGAAGACCCCAAACTCGACCTTAACGGGGACTTTGGGCGTATTGATCAAAGTTCGAATCGGACACGCAGAACGAGTGCAACCATATCGCAAGAGTCTTTGCAGGAAGTGTAAGTCTGCGAGGCTCAACCGGAACCCTTTTGTACTAACTTTGACAGCTATTACCTTGTGTTTCTGTATCTGGGCCATTTCTTGCAAAATTTATTGTAGGCAATATACGACGCCCTTTTATTCTCTAGTAGCTAACAAACACCGCCCAGCCATGTCTTGTCGCGCCTGGTCCAGCCGTCCCGAGCATTGATGCCGACACTGTTGGCCAAATATAATATATCCTTTCTTGATGCAATCGGCAGACCACCACGAATCCTCCCATACGAGCATTTCCGCTACTTCGAGGTACGACCTCCCCATTTTTCCTGATGTGCGCTGATAGATGGCATGCAGGTCCTACAAGCATTCATACGAAACGAATTCAAAGATCTCCCAGGCTCTGCGTGGGTTGATCGTGGCAGATATTTAATATTAAGCCTCGCCAACGATCGAGTGTTAAACGAGCATAACTGGGGCAGTAC
The DNA here is from genome assembly GCA_022495125.1 of Xylaria acuta. NCBI lineage: Eukaryota > Fungi > Ascomycota > Sordariomycetes > Xylariales > Xylariaceae > Xylaria > Xylaria acuta. The sequence goes on along the minus strand of MU383149.1, from coordinate 68,643 downwards.
TGTTGTTCCCGGCACAACTGTTGCAATGTCTATGCTAGTACAAAAGCGCTATGAGCCTTCTTTGAATTTGAATGAGGGATGCTGCCCTGAAAGCAGTTGCTCTGGGACATGGACAAGGTCAAAGACTCAACCACGGGCAACATGGTAGGTCTCGTGCTGTATCTTGAAGATCGCTTACCGACTCGGAACAATAGTCCAGTATGCCAGAAGGAGGTATTTTATTCCGCGTTCTCAGATCTTGAAGGACCACAGCGGAGCGCGGACATAAACTCTCAAGAGAGGACAATTGAGAAGAAAGCTCGCTTTGACGATAATATTGCTATATTTAAGAGAGTTGTAGAACAAGGGGAGGATCCATTCGCAGTGGCAGTGGCCGAAAGAGCATCCTTAGATCCTTACTTCCGAGCTCTCATAAACCGAGTCGCCACTGGTATGGCCGCATCCCGTGAAGTGGCACATTTCCGAAAAATTATATATCAAATCATTTGGGACCTCGGGTAGTGCGGGATCAAGTTTCGCTCCTAGCGGCTAATAACATTATAATATCCTCGACATGCTCTCTCTCTTTCTCCGGGGGCGTCACCTACGCATCGAGAGCCATCTCCGCCTTTAGCGGCTCTGAAGGCACTTGGCTGGCTCTCCATATTCGCAAGATCGGGGTTAAAGTTTAAAGCTACAATCCCATATCTCCCCTCTTTCGCCTCGGCGGCTAGAACAACTAACCGAGCACCGACATATCCGTAGGCCCCGAACTTCTGTTGCTGCGTATCCTCCAGCCGTCAAGGATCTGGGTAGTGATCTTACGTGCTGATCGGGTGACTCATAATGGCAGCGGTGCGCGCTTAATAGTCTAAATGCCTTCTCTTGTCACCCCGGCGCGCGTAGATTCCAAGGGGCTAGATATTCTACATCTCTCATTTTGTCGAGTTCCATTGCTAGGAGTAGATAACTGTTATTGTTCCAACGCCCCTGAGACATTGCAGCTGATGTAGAGACAGCTTCTATTTCCTCGTCAGACATGATGAATGGGTCGGAAGAGGCTTAAATGGATCGTAATGCCATAGACTTTTGTACATGATGGTATCATTCAGATGACCTCCTGCGCTAGCCTTGGGATGAATTTCCGTGATGGGTTTAAGTATATTAGCTCTGTTTAATTCTGAGCACTCGAGCCGAGTGGTGAACCTAACTGTTGACCCCATCGCTGGCTCCCTCATGTCAGAATAAATGTCCGCCATAATAACACTAGCGAGGCATAATAACTTCGTTTGCCGTCCGTGCCCCTCATATTCGTCTTATTCTCACCTCTTTGTCTCCTTGTTTGATCTCGATGTACTACCGCTAAAATACGAATGTGGGGTATGGTATTCTCCTCCTTTGACTGTGCCCTCACCATATTTTGCATGTTCCACCATGTAGGCCAATTCTGAAGCCCTTAGCAATTGATCCCGTACCGGGAGCCAGAGCTTCTATACGCAATGTAATCGTCCCGGCGGGACATATTGTACATGACCAAATGAACATCCCTTCGCCTTTCCCACTCCCCTCTCACGGGGGGCCACGACCAGGAACAACAGCGGGCGGGGCGATTCTCGTGTCAAAGACGCGGCGATCTATAATCTTGAAGTCGAAGAGCTTCTCGAACTCGGCCTTGTTGCGCATGAGCTCCTCGTTGGCCTTGGCGAGCTTCTCGGGCTGGCCGTCCTCGGTGACGTTCAGCTTGACGTTGAGCATCCACTTCTGTGCCGGGTCGACGGGCCGCAGGTCGGCCCACGCCGGCAGGTGCGTGACGGGATGGCCGGGGGATTCAGGCAGGTGGTAGTACCTGCTCAGCACGATCTCCAGGTCCCCGCGGTTGAACGAGTAGCTCTCTTGTATCAGCTCGTTTGTGTATCTGTGATAGTTCAGCAGCTTATTAATAAAAAATAAAAATAAAATAATAATAATTAAAAAAAACCAGACTAGAAGAGAGACATACGCCTGCTTATTCTCCATCAAAATCCTAGGCAGACTGTTCGGAAACGGGACCTCGATCTTCTTCCTGGACGTGATCGGGGAATCCCTGAGGGGGTCGGGGAGGTCCGTCCAGCGGAGTGTAGCGGGGAGACGCGCAAAGTCCATCGAGGTCTCCTTCCCGAAGTCCGTCTCGGGGGACACCTCGTACGCGGCCTGCAGCACGTACGACGAGCGCAGCAGCTGCTTGTGGAGCTCGGCCCAGAGCGGCTGCGTGCTGCGCGGCAGCGGCGGCGGCCTGCCCGCCAACCCCTTGGGCTGCGGCTGTCCCGCGAAGAACAACACCCGGTAGATCGTGCGCCGCGCCGTCATCCACGACAGACCCTGCAGCACGGCGCATGCTGTGTCGAAGTCGCGCTGCTTCACCGACGCTGTGAGGAAGAGCTCGTGCATCTTTTGGATGATGGAACCTGACTTTGATGCGGGAGCTGGTAGTATGTAGGTAGGTAAGGCACGGTGCAGGTGACCGACCGATATACCTTTAAGTTCGCGTCTATGTGTTTGGAAGATCTAGGACATTAATTTAATTAGAATGAGAAGGGGATTGATTTGTGTGAGATTCTTGCTATATTGGATGAGGAAAAGGACTGCTATTGTTGAATTAATGATGGGATGAATTGAGCTGGTTGTAGCTTGTCCCAAGTCTTAGCACTAGTGCCACCTGGAGCCCCACATATTGCCTCCGGACGTTGAAATTAAGCTTCTAACTAGGTAGTACCGCATAATCTTTGTTTAAAGATCGACGCTTGAAGCAAGCCTATAAAAATACCCAAACATGAAAGAGTTAATTGATTTTCTTGCTTAGCGTGTTTCCATACAATGTTATGATCTACGCATAAGACGAATGTGGACCTGGTTTAGGCGGGGGACACCATGGAACACACCCCCTCTTTTTAGTAGGAATTGATAATAATCAAAGAATATACATTAAATACCTAGCAATTAAGAAAAGAAAACACTACGTAGTGACTGAGGAAAGCATGTTGAGCCCCATATTCACCTTAATGTAGTGTTGTTAAAAGGGTCTCACTTATCGAGTCTTGATCAATCGTCTTAACTTCAAGAGAATAGTATTATATATTTAGACCCAATTAATTCGGCACCAAACAGGAACGACTGACATGTATAGAATACACTATTTCCCGTTTACCGCATACCTTACGGTCCTGTTATCCCGAGTAAATTACCTATCCCACAGCCCAACACCGAGCACGGGATGTGCGACCGACAATCCAACAAACGAGGCATCTAGATGACATTTCCCTTGACCTGCTTGAAGTTCTTGAGCCTGATATCGCGCCAGGCGAAGGTAGCAGCGAGACCGATGGCGGTGATGGCCGTGGCGGCAATGAACATGTTCCGCAGGGCGTCGTCGTAGGCGCGGACGATGGCGTCGTGGGTGGCCGAGCCGACGGGGTACGAGATCTGGGTTTCTAAGTCGCCGTAGATCTGGGCGAAGTTGGCCTTCGACTCCTCTGGCAGGTACTGCATGAGCTTGACGGGGAAGACGCCGGTCCAGATGGCGCCGGCGACCGTGCCGCCGATGCCGCCACCGACGCTGGAAAACATGCCCTCCACAGCGATGACGACAGCGACCTGCTGGTGCGCCGCTGCTGCCATGACGGCGACCTGCTCCGCAATGACGCAGGCACCGCCGGCGAAAGCGTATATGATCTCCACGAAAATGATCCAGCCAAGAGGGGTTCCGGCATGCCGGAATTGAATCAGCAGACCGATGGCCAGGATAGTCACCGGCACGCCGAAGTATAAGGCAACCCACTTGAAGCGACCTGTACGTCGGATGGCGAGGCCGACAGGGATGGAGAAAAAGCAGGATCCCAAACTGTAGATGTTACCGATGTATCCCACCTGCCACAGCTGTAATCTGAGCACGACCTGCAGGAAAGAGTTAAAGTAGGCTGTCCAGATGTAATACTCGATGAACAACACGGCTGCGAGAATACATGCTCCAAGAACGGTGCGGTCCTTGAGGATCGACCATGGCATGTACTTGACGGGGGCGTAGTACTTTTCCCAGGCGACGGCCAGGCCGAGGAGAACAACGCCAGCGACGATGAACCCAATGGTCAGAGGGTCTCTCCAACCGTATTTCTGGTACGAATAGATGCTGAAGGGAAGGAGGAAGAGCGTGAAACCGGCCGATAGCAGGATGAGGCAGATGATGTCAAACTCCCAGAAGTAATAGTTGATCGACTGGAGGAGAGTTCGGCCACTCGGCTTTCGGACGAGGATTCCTTCCTTCTCTGCCTTGCGCTGATTGTACGCGAACAGGAAGTAGAGGGGCAGGCAGACGATTGGTGTCACGATAGCGAAGATGCCGAAACCCCATCTCCAACCGACGCCGTTGAGAACGCTCTGGGCGAGAGGACCAGTGATCCAGACGGTAACGATGTAGGGCGAACTAGTGTAGGCGAGCACTAACCCTCGATTTTTCAGCGCGGAGGTGTCAGCGATGAAAACAGTAGTGGTGTAGGAAATGCCGTTATATCTGAGCACAATGCCATGTTAGTCGCCGTTATCTTTACCCTTTTGGAGGGGACGCATGTTTGACCCGTACCCAACCCAGTAGAAGATTTGTGCTGCGGCGTATGTTTGCACGTTGTTGCAAGCCGCCATGAGGACAAGTCCAATAACCATGAGGCACATCGTTATGAGATACCCTTGCGGGCGACCCCAAACGTCAAGGATTTTAGCTAATGCGAGCTTGGAGACACCTCCGATGATGTTGGACGCAACACCTGTTGTAGCCGTCAAGGAGTGTTCCTGGAAAGCGCTAGTGACGTAGGGGGTCAACAAGCTCCCCATGCCCTGTTGTATCGCATCAACAAAGTAGACGATCCAGATGCTGCATAATAATTAGCTTTCGTCATGATAAAGTTTAGGACCCTCGGTGAGCATACAGAAAATAGGCGAGATACAGGTCACGAGTCGTCCAGACCTTTGTGATGGCCTCGATTTTTTGAACACCGGCCTGAGCATCCTTGTCGATGGAATCGGTATCTGTATCCGGCTCGCTGGAAGGTCGTCGTTCGGTGGTCAAACCAACCTCTTTGCTGTCAGGCACGCCCGTTTCTTTGTCATAGGGTCGAGGGGCCTCCTCCTCGGCCACAGGCCGCTCGAGGGCAATGGCGGCCTTGAAAGGGTTCCTCATATGCCTCATTGTGAGAGTTGGATAATCAATCGAAAGGATTGACTGTAAACCCGGGACTGCCAAGGACTCTGGAAGGATAAAGACCAAGGTAGTCGGTGCGAGGGTCCTGGAGCGCAGGGTGATATTTAAAGACCTACGAATTAGATGTCACAAGACAGCAGCGGGCAGAAACCGGGGGCTACGTTGTACCACCTCGCAGAAGAAGAGCAACGGGTGGTACGATCTAGGCATTCGAGCCGAGCCATACATGGTACCTCATCCAGAGGCTGGGAGCCACCATGCCACGAGTGGAGACTGTGCCTCTTGCCTTTCCTCGATGCAGGCAAGAGGTTGTGTACGTTGAATGGTGGGACGGGCGAATCTAGTGCAGCACCCGAGCCAGACATTTTAGAAGCGGTGACTATTCCCCAAATCGGACGACCCCGGTTGCATAACCCACACGCAAATCGAGGGAGTTTTTGCGTCTTGCGCGTGGGAGGTGTCAGTGTCCATATGGAGACAAGCTTCTGCTATCTTCGTATTACTAAACGGAAGAAACAGTGTTTACCTTAATTAGGTCGATTGAATCGTTGATCGAGATTTCTGCACATATTCGCATTTTTCGGCCTTTGAATCTACATAGTACTTATCGGATGGGCGTCCCCCAGCATGGGAGGCGAGGCCAGAGAAACAGAGGAACAACGGGAGGAGAAGGTAGCATCGGAGCTATTCAGCTCCCAAATGTCTCTCCGCCCACCAGCAGGGATCATGGCAGGAGTCCGGCTTACTAGCGCTGCATAATCATATGGGTCCGCCGATGAAAATTTTATCTGATTGATCTGATTGATAAGATAATGGTTGATCAGATACCACCTCCAACGGGCGTATAAAGCGAGTGTAAGTTAGAAGGCTAGTGCATCCATGTAGTCATAATGGAGTTTACTGGCGTAGATAACTGTGTCACGCTCGAGAGCGGCCGATTCTGCTCCGCTTTGGTCAAGTCTTCCGATTGTGTCGCACTTCTCATTTCCTAAAGCAGCGAGGAAGGGTCCGAAGACAGTGGCGTGAATTAGGGTGATTCTCGGACGTAATTAGCAAAACGATTGACAGAAAAAGGAAAAAAAAAAACCGGACTTGGCTGAGGCAAATGGTTAGTAGTCTCGATATTGCTAGCTTCACAATGGTGAGTGCTTGTAGTTATTGCCCGAGGTGGAAGACTTGGCTGTTTAATTAATCTTGCAAGAGCTTGGGACTTGTGGTATGCGGAGCTAGCTTGCGTCCAGAACTGATCCAGCCTTGGCCGTGGGCCTATTTCGGAAGAAAATTATTTTTCTTCATACCACTAGATCTCCCAGTGCTGTACAGCGTATAGTTGTGGCAGGAGAAAAAAGGGAAGCCCGAGGCAATTGAATTTAGATTCTTTACGTTACAGTAGATAGAGCAATACCAGTTCTGGTCCGAGGGACACAGCAAAATGTGTATGATACTTCGAGGCCATGAAGACACTTCCACTTACCTACGGACCTACCTACTTGACTTGGTATAAAATCGGTGGAACCGGGCCTTACGCACCGACTGATGCCGTATGATTGCAAGTACGATTGACCTCGGCTGACCACGCCGAATCTGGTATTCCAATCCCTTGGGACAGGTTAATGAATTCCTCGCGCATGAACAGAAGTGAAGGGCTAGAAGATGGCGTGGGCCCCCCCTCCCGTCCCACATTCCGATCCCCAGAACATTAAATGCTCCATCAAATGGACCTACACAATGGGCGGCATAACGGTTCGCCATGTGCCCGCTTTGTCGTGCTCTCTCGCGCCCATAAAGCATATATAATACGTCACGAGACATATTGGGACCCACGACACGACATGACCCTGGAAAACGACCACATCAAATCTGATAGAGATCAATCAGAAGCCACGAGCTCTGTGTTGTGTTGTAAACCATAAGATGTGGGATTGCTCAGTGTCCTTCGTTCTGCCGATCCCAGCAACAAGATGACCATGGCCCGGCGTCTCCCGGATCTATTAAGTTCTTGAGACTAAGTTTCGTCTCCGTCAGTCAAATCGGATTTCTTTAACCTTCATGACCGAATCGTGCTGAGTTGGCAAAAGGAGATGCGGAAATTGGGTGAAGAATACGTTAGGCGACGGGTTGGCATAAGTAGTAGACAAGATCAGGTGGCAGACGCGCTGCCGTCTGGCGACAGGCAGGCAGGCTCGGGGGCGGCTCCCAAAACAATGCGCACAGATCACCACGTGACCTTGAATGTCAAAGGGCCGGGATCCCTGCAGGGCCGCCCCGAATAATTTCTTAGCGGGAAGGAAAGCTCTCGAGCAGGCCATCGCGTCTCCCCATTGCGAAATCGCCGACATCGTCAATCCAGCGCGCGATCGAAACTGCATCACCATGTCTGCGGCTCAGAAGCCCATCCGTCTCCCACCGCTGAAGACTCTGCGTGTGCGGGCTCCCAACGGCAAGCCGGAGCGTCCTTGCGTGGGCATCATGTCCTCCGTTCTCTGTAAGGTTGCCCCGAGACAACCGGTCACCAACCAGTCTCGACCAATCGAGCCCATATGAACTGGGAGACTGACGTTCTCTTCTGTACAGCATGCTGGGCCTCCGCAGGATACAGCACGGCAGGATGCGCACAACTCGAGCAGGCCCTACGAGCCTGCATGGACGGACCGCGTCCCCCGGCCCCGCGCAAGAGCGAAGTCAACTACCACCTGTCCCGATTCAAGGATAAGCTCACATACGCGGAGAAGAAGAAGAGGTGATGAGGGTACGCCAGAGAGGGTTATGCTGTAGCGCGAGAGGATCAGGAAATCAGTGGCGATCGATTTGCTCTACGACAACTCCTCATCCATTGAACATACTAGGGCGTCGAATTTGAACGCGAATCCGACGCAAAGATTATGCAGAATGTCACCTGCAGCCACCACCCGATATTGTACGATAATACCAAGGGGGGGAAAGAGTATAGGAGAAACGGGGGGGTGTTCACGGCGTTATACGGACAGACCCTCCCTCCTGAATACCTCATAACTGGCGAAAGCGATTCGATGGAACTCTATTCGTCCCTAAAGGGATTGAAATCCCATGTATCACACTGTACATCAGAAAAAGAATCACTCATATAAATATAAATAGACATGCAAACCAACTTTCCGATCATATATACAAGCTCATCCGTCACGTGTCCTGCCCCCCCCCCCCTAACAAAGACAAGGCAAATGCAAGCTTTGGTAATTACTGCACGTCTTCCCAGCAGGTACATCGCTGCCTGTCTGGAGATAGACCTGCCATAAATCGCCGCCGCTAACCTTGCAGACCAAGAAGTTCAACTGCCGTCCCCACGCGCTGCTCGTGCCCGTAATGATGGTGTCGCCCTCGAGCGCCCACCCGGGGGCGCCGCCCGTCCCCGCGCTGGCCGACAGAGTCAGCGTCTTGTACGATGTGCTGTCCGCCCCGACCGTCAGGTACGCGCTGCTGTTGGCGCTCTGGATCGCCCCGTTCGCGATGTTGAAGTACTCGCTGCTCGCCTCGGGGCCCATGACCGGGATCGTGGCTGTTATGGAAAGAACAAAGAAGCGTCAGTTTTCCCTGCTCAATTCATCACCACCGCCTCATTTTAATTTAGTGTAGGCTCTCGTATGTCCCCGTTGATACTGCCGTCCTCTCTCGCTAATTTTATCCATCCATCCATCCATTCATCCACACGCCCCATATCTTCGATACAGGCAACTCTGTAATCCCCTAAACATACCTAGGATAGGAAACAATAGCAAAAGAGAGAGTATAAGAAGAAGGACATGATTTCCGGAATGGGGAGATACAAGAGGAGAGAGAGAAACTAACCATCTTGCGGAGAAGCCTGCAGATAGTAATGAAAAATGGGCGACGAGACACCACGAATCTGCTCTGGTTTCGCCAGCACCACCACCACCAAGGCCGAGGGCACGACGACCGCGAGGGCGAGGAAATGACTGATCCACGAACGCATAATGTCCCGAGTAGAACGTTATTTATTTAATAAAAAAGAAATAATAACGAGAATCGAGCTGGGTAGGTTATACCCCCTAAAAGCAGGCAGTCATGTAGATTCCAACACCAAATGCGACAAGAAACTTGAATTGTCACCCCCACTCATGAAGACTATACAAATTAAGGTTCTAAATATCGTGGTGAAGATCATCAAAGGCGTGTATATATATATATATATCTATATCTATATACACAACCATTGAAACAACGTGTATCTCCCTCCAAACAAACCCGGTAAAACCAGACCCTAATACAACCGGGGCCAACGTTCCGCACCGCCATCCTCTCCATTTATCAGCAAGACACCGCGGCATGTGTTGACCACAATAGGTAATAAACGGAGGGTCCGCGCCGCGCTCAATATAACGTTAATAACAACGAGCGTAAAACCACATTACATGGTGGGTATAAAACAGAGCAAGAACAGTGCTTTCTGCGAAGCTCATAAAGAGATATTTAAATATATCGCTATTATCGGTATCTATATATGCATGTCCCATATCTAATTCAGATCTGAAACGAGCGTGATGAACATAGATGAGAATTACGATTGGAGGAGATATAGGCTGCCCCTACTATATATAAAATGTCAGGTAGGTAGCACATCCCGAGCATGACCACAAACAACAAGTCCCATGCACTACAGTCGTGAAACCCACGGAACTCGCCTGCGTCCAACAGCCATTTCCCCCTCATTGTGCAATGCTTGTGGCATTTTCTGTCTTGCACAACCGAGTTTCTCAACTCGAAAACCGTCATGCTCCTTGTCTCTCAGCAGATGCGCTAAAAAGGAAAGAAGAAAAATAATTACCACCTGCCTTCCTATATCTAGCGCCATACAGATTAAAAGGCATCCCAGGCAGGAGAAGAGAATATTTCCAATGCCGCCTACCTCGCCATAACTCCGGTTTATGCTCCTGAGGGCCCCCCCAACTTTGATGAATCGAATCAACCACCGAGTGGTTGGGTGACTACGATAGCGATAGCCGCGGCCCGTTGACGGAAAATTCTAGTTCGAAACAAGTGCATCGCAATATAGATTTACCAAAGCACAGTCGATATCTATCAAGGCCGAACTGAAATGGCCGACGAATTGGGAAGTGGCTAGGGCTGACGCTGCTCGAGCAAAGAACCAAACCATAGTGGGCGGGTCTAAGCCAAAGTCATGTAGTTGCAATATGTCCAGAGAATTACAAAAGAGTGTCGAATGAGCGTCGCGGGAATTCAATGCGTAAAAACAAAGAGTGGTATCCATTGATGCTTCATCTAATGCTGGTCGTGCGAACAATCTTCTGGTATCGTGGTCTTTCTAAAAGATGAATAAGATCGTATGTGGGTATAATTCGTAAAATCTGGTCGTCCGAAGTCGAGAGGCAACAGACCTTTGTCCGTGTTGTGATGGTCAGTGCATTATGTCTCAACGCAGAAAATTTCTATTTCTCCGACACCGTTGGTGTACATGTTGCTCGCACCTTCGCGCCATTCGAGGAACGCTATTTGGATGTCGTCGTCACTCTCAATCGTCACTAAATCACCGTCCTCGTCACGATATTTCAGTCTCAAATTGCCCTTACTAATTGAGCTGTTCGTAAATCGTGCGAGCTTGCCGTCGATGCGGTCACTGAGGGACTGATAGGTGATGTTGAAGGGGACAACCAGCGTCACATAAGTACCCTGTTCACAGTTGACTTTCACTCTTAGCTGTGTTGGGATCGGCAAATCTTGACTGCCAAGTGAATTGCCCGGCGTGGCAGTGCCAAGTGCTGATGATACCACTTGCCGCCCATCAAGATTGAGGGGCTGTGGCGCTGTTGATCCTGTGACTTGTCCCATGGACGGAGTGGCTTGGCGAGGGTATATGGGTTGGGTCGGGAATTGGGACATTGTCCCGCCGTACTGACCATTCTGCTGGTTCAAGCGCTCACGTTGAACTCCTGGGCTCTGTGTGTTAGCTCGTATTGGGAGGTCCTGTCGAGGAGATCCAGTTTGGGACCTGGGGATGCTAGCATCATGGGCGGGGTGAAGATGAGGTGGAATGCCAGGGACTGCAGGCACGGGAGTAGTAGAATTAGCCCTCCGTGCATTTTGTCCATTGATATCGGGTGTACTGTATGACCGACTGCGCTGTTGCTGAGCCAGTGTTTGTTGCGAAGCCATTACTGGCATAGATGGCCCTCTCGGGTTTCGCCCATTGATAGGAGTAGGACCGTCTCGCGAGGGTGCCCTCGGCATGGCTGGAGCGGTGTACCGATTGGTGTCTCTATCTTCCCACCCGCCTTGCGGCGTGGAAGTCCGAGGGAAAGGATACTGACCATTTTGAGTTAATAAAGTGCTCGCGGTGCTGGTTCTCGATGATGCAGGCGAGTCCACGGTAGGCGAAAAATATGATTCACCCCCTCGAGGACCGGGCGACTGCGCGCCACCCGTCTGCACACTGAGCTGTCTCGGAGGAGGCGGGAGCGGGAATTGGGGTGGCGGCGCTCTGGCCAAGCTGGCTAGTGACTGAGTACTATCAGTAGTCACTGACCGAGCGCGAAGACTATTACTCGAGGTATTGCGTGCCATCACCCCCCCACCTGAGTTCGATATTTGCCCTAAGTTGGGAGATGACATTTGGCTTGGCGCAATTTGTTCGTCATCCTCGTCATCATCCTCGTCCTGCTGGGCGTAAGGATTTTCCATATTATTAACATTTCTCATCCAAGCAAAATCGGGGGTAGATTGCTCGGGGGTGGTCGTCGGAGCCACCATGTGCAGTTTCCGCTGAGTGTCGAGACCGGTAGCCCACTTCTTCATGGTGTCCTCATTGGTGAACTTGATGATGAAATTCTCGATGCTGGGATCGCCTTTCCACCATATTTGTACCGTATACGAACCTGCATAGGACATGTCAGGTTAATAGTTCATAGTCTGGAGGGATGCGACCTACCTGGCTTGGCAAACGAGACGACCTCGGTTACATTCGTCATGAAAATCCGACCCTTGAGCTGTAGTTTGTTGTTCTTGTTGCGGGGCTTGGCGATGGACTTATTCTTGTCCTTCTTATCTTTGCTCTTGTTCGGCTGAACTTCTTTGCAGCAAAGAAGGATGTTATTGAAGAGGTAAATTTCATACTGGTAAATTAGCCATTGCACGACAAGATTCAAAGGATTTGGCTCACGGGGCGTACGTCTTTCTCTTGTTCGCTGCGACCTGTCACTACTGCGTATACGCCATGCAGGAGCAGTTTGCCGAAACCATCGACTTTGTGCATTTTCCAATCATCCACTCGAACCTTGAGCTCCTCTAATGCTTCATCTAAGAGGTCGCGATTGACCGCTTCATCAGCCTGCTTAAGGACTCGCTCCGCAGCCTCGATTCCCTTTAAGAGCTCGGCCCTATTTTCTGGGTTTGGGTCTTCGCCCTTCTTGAGCAGATCCTATCACATATTAATGGACGCTTCCCAGGGGCGCAAAGTTCACATACCTTGAGCAACAGCGGGTACTTGGCCAGTCGCTGCATCGGCTTCAGGAGAAACCCATCAAGCGTGTTGAAGTCACATGCGACAGGGTGTTCTGCAAGTTGGATCTTGTCGAATACTTGATTCGCCACCTTTGCTGCCTTTCGTTGGTTTGCGATGAACGGCTGGTAGATGTCAAACCCCGCCTCATTCATGACGAATGGCGCGCCCCATTGCTGTGCCGCTTGCGGCATCGAATTAGTAGTCTCGATCCGGATTAGAAATCGTCGCTGGAAGTCCAAAATTCCGTGTATGTTTAGGAATATTTGATAAGCTACATCCCCCGGGATAATGGCCTTGTCAAGCAAAGCCTTCTTTAAATCATGCAGATTCTCCAAGTCTTGAACATATTTGCGCTCCGTATCAACCATCTCACGAATGACATGGTCACGGTATGTCATCTGGGGGGTGGGGGCTTCGAAGCTGCCATTTTCCGGGTAAGGTTGGAGTTGAAGCAGATGGCCGCGTTTCTCGGCGAGGTCAAGAACATGGTTGATCACTTGGATAACCTGATCAGAGGTAAGCATGACAGGATTAACTGCAGGTTAAAACAAGCGAGTGTACAAGAGGTATGGTGTAGGGATAAACGTACCTTTACAAAACCTCCCGTGTCTTCGTTCATTAGATCAGAAACGATAAAACACTCACCCGCAGGAATTTGTAGTTGTCTCAAACACGCGTCGATAAACTTGAATGTAGCTGCCTTGGGACGTCTAGCAGGATCTTGGGTCGCTATGTCGCTCGGATTTAAGGGAATATCTGGTCTGATAGAATTATATATGGTGAGTAGCGGGTCACCGCTCCTAAGCAGCCCCCAAAGAGACTCGACGGGGTTGTATTCACTCAACAGAGCATCGCGCTCTACGGCCTCTAGATGGCCTTCAAAGCCCGGGACCTTAGCTAACCGCTGCTTGAGTGCCATGCATATTTGATAGAGCGATCTCGAAGCGTCGGCTCGTTGGTTGATGATGTTGGCCGTGGCCACGACGCCGTTCGCGGGAGGGACGACGGTGGCGGTCGAGGCCATGGATGTCAACGAGGTTGTTGAGGCGGAATTGACGGCCGTAGAGCCGGAAAGATGGCTAGCCCTAAGGCTACTCATAGTGGTGGCGCCACCGTAGTTGTTGTTGGCTGGGAATACCGGGGCGGTATTCGTCCTCAGAAGAGCCGGTGCGTGTGCCATGGCAGGTCAACCCATCCGACAGCAGAGTGCTCGCCGGGTAAAAGGTCCAAGACGCTGAGCGTAAACAGAGCGCAGAGAGAAGGCGTGTGCGGCGCGCACGCGTGCTTCGAGGTCGAGGCGGGGTCAGCAGCCGAGTCGAAGTCGAGTCGGTGAATGATCAGTGTGGAGGGCGGGAGCGAGGTCCAATGTGCCCTTTGTCGCCCCCCGCCGATAATGGATAAAGGCGCGGGAGTGTATTGGCCGTGCTTTGAGTCACGAGGGGCACCCGGAGGGCTGGAATGTTTGGGAGGTTGTTTGGGCACCCGCGGACTTGAAGATGGCCCGTGTGGGTGCGATGTCGTTTTCCGATGTCCACCGGCCAGAGCCACCAGCCAGGCCACCGGTCAGAATATTCCTAGAGAGGGTGCTTTTCCCTCGCTTCTTTCCCTCTTTTCTTCTTTCTCCTCCCCGCTCGCAATCAGTTGTGAGCTTGCTAAGCGATCTGGATGATTTCTTTTGCCCCCGCAGCAGTGGAACTCGAGTCGGGAGATTGTGTCGGTCGGCACCCACGACGATGGGTATTCGCAGGGTCGGTTAGCGCGTACGATATGCTCAGGAACCGGTGTATTGCCGTCGCGACGTTTTCAGACGAAGACAGCACTCCGAAGCATGGCAAGCTGGTGGATGGAGTGCCTAATCGTGCATGCCGCAGGGCCGATGTGGGAGGACGGGATTGGAGCGAGACGGAGACGGAGGCTGCGATTCGACCGGTGCGGGTGCAGCGCTGGCGTGGATGGCGTGGAGGGCGTGGGCGGCTGTGAGATGTAGTTGGCGTACGCAGACAGGCGTTGCTCGCACGATCGAGTTCGTTGGGCGGTGGATGGCTTCGTAGTGCTCAGCTCGTTCGACAGTACACACAATTGCCACAGACAGACGGGCAGGAAAGGGTCGAGACGGTCGGCGTGTGGACAAAAGAGTGAGCGAAGTTGTAGTAGCAGGCAGTGCGGCAGATAGGCGGTAGGCGTAGTGGTGGTGCTGGTGGCGGCAGCGTGGTTGGGGGGTGGGCTGGCTCCATACATTAGAGGCAGGGTAGAAGCACTGAGGGTCGGTATGCTGCCACCTGAACCCCCCTTGGGCCCTTGTCTCGGTCTCCTTTTCTGCTTTGTGGGGCCTTGATGTGTATGTATGTACAGTGTACACTACAGGGCGGTACTTCCCTCGATGCACCGGTATACCGATCTCCTTACCCACCTGTATTTTACCGCGCCCCGTCCTTTGTCTTCTCCGACTGGGTTTGCTTTTTTTATTTTTTTAACTATGGCGTTGATCCGAGGCGAACAGTCCATGACTGTCCTGTCTCTGCATACCACGGGGATCTCACTTCTCGGCCTCGTGAGCCCCGCTCGAAGTCTGTCGATGGGAGTTGAGCTGGAGTTGCTGACGTCGACGTGTATAAGACAAAGTGCCTGGTTTGCATGACTGTGTTGCTGAGTACAATGTGTTCCATGCAACTCGGAGTAGGGTATAACTGGGTTTACATGTGTAAACGGCGCAAAAGTACTCCTTTATTACCGTGGTACTTATTACCGTAGTACTGCATCTGGTGTCTCCCATATGTACCCTGATGACCTACCATCGTGGGGCAAGCTCCCTTTCTGAGTGAACTAGGATCGATTTCTCTACATTCGGGGTGTGCTTGATGCCGCTTTACGCCAAAAGCTCAGCCTGCCTGGTTGTCCGTCGCCTCAAGTTTTTATCTACATCATATATACAGTACTTTTACACTAGCATCTACTTAGTACCATGCTGGAGGTGTATGTATTTTAGCACTTTTGTCGGCATAGTGCATAGTTAGTGGCGGTTCACAAGCCCTCATCCCAGTGAAATTTAGGTATCTGGGTATCTTGCCTTATGGGATTTTATGTTCCTTGTTTCTTATCTACCTCATGCTGATTATGTGAGGTCTTGTTCCCTATCTAGATAGGTAACTACGGTGCTAAGGATATTCCTCGTCTCTGTTTAAGCATTGAGCAGACCGAGGGAAAACGCAACGTGAAGAGACAAATTAGCGACTGAGTCGTTGGGCATTGATCTGCGTATGGGATAGTGCCTCCCGTGCTGTTTCAAATCCGCGGATGCTCAGACTATACCAAAAAGAGGCTGCCGCCGCGACACTAGATGTAACTCAATCGACCAACCCAAAAGCCGACATGATCGCCCTTTGAACCAACATGATGTTAAATCAAAGGCGTAAACGGTTACCCTCCCCTGGGGTATTTAGCTCTGCTGGCATCCACTCGCTCTGCAAACAGGACAGCGGCCATCGTGACGGGCTGTAACTATAAGAAAGATCTATCGATGTTGCGGAATCCGATCTGAGTGCCCGGGATGGTGGTCAGGCAGCCGAGGCTCTCTTCTAGGTTCTCTTCTGGGCTCTGTCTGCCTGACCATTTATAAATACTATTAGCCTGTATGTCTATATGTCGTATTCCTCGGGGTTCGCCCATAAAGACAGACATTTGGAGCGTCAAGAAGAAACGATGCGAGAGCTCTACGTGTAAGTCTTGTGTCCAGATATGTATCAGCAAGTAGTAATCTAGCAGTGAGTGCCGGCGCTTGCGTCGAGTGGATGCAGAACTAGTGACTCCCTACCGCTCTTTGGTCCCATGCAGCGGGATGTCGCGAGGCGGTCAAACCTGACGATGACAAGAAACACCCAACAATGATAGGTGGCGGCGCCCCTGACTTGGATTTCGAACCCTCTTGCGAAACGCAGACGCCGTCTTTTAGGGTTCGAGGATAGTCCCGAGGTCGCGTTTCGAACGGGCTCACGGAATACAGGGAACACCCAAGTCCGGAGAAGGTCAGAAGATAATGCATGATGTAATATGTGATTATTTTAAGACTTTGGCTGCAGAG
Source organism: Xylaria acuta (assembly GCA_022495125.1). Taxonomy (NCBI): domain Eukaryota; kingdom Fungi; phylum Ascomycota; class Sordariomycetes; order Xylariales; family Xylariaceae; genus Xylaria; species Xylaria acuta. The sequence goes on along the minus strand of MU383149.1, from coordinate 51,846 downwards.
AGGCTTGCCAGCATCCTCATCCAGGCCTACAGTGCAGTACATACATACAAGGCAGTGGTGTAGGTACGCGAGATATTTCATGACGCATAATTCGCCCTTCACCATTATGGTCGTAACCTGGTGTCTCTGGTAGAGTGATACTCTCTGAGTAACCTCACCGACCAGACGGGCGAATCTGCTTTTCATGTTGCGGGCCAACTTCTGCTACGAATCTTTCCCGGGCACTCATAGTGTAGTGTACACTACACTACACTGTCTGCTCAGGCAGGCTTTAGAATGCCCACGTGGATAAGTTGCCGCAGGGTTACGGTTTATTTATTTGTAATGCAACACTTACGCAGGAGGTTTTCGCCCATCCGGATAGTGCAAATCTCCCTCGGAGGTAAGCATATGCAGGGTAGTGTACGTGTGTAGGGAAGCTAATATATCTTGGTTGGTATTGTGATCGAGGCATTGAGGGTACCCCGGCAGAGGTATTCCCACCCTCCAAATCACTACACACCCTCATTGGTACGAGCACAAAGCGGGAAAAGTGGCACGGGATATTCTTTGATGCTTCGATGCTTCGATGCATGTGTACACTATACACTACATCCCGTTACGACTACTTACACCACTAGTCACTACGATGCTTGTGATTAGCCCCAAGACGGCCGGTTCATGCGGTCAAGCGGGATTATCTGTCGCGAACAGCCAAGGGACCTTCTTGTGTAGGCATAGCGAGAGAATCCCTAGATTCTGATGGGTGTGACGGTTTAACTACATAGGAAAGACATGCAATTAGGATGAGGTTCGTTGTCTTTTAGGTGCTCGTTGTGCCCAGCGACAACTTATGACCTGGGTACTTACGTACGTGGGGATTCTACCTCCAGCTAGGTAGGTCGTGTTTGACTTATTTGCATACCTATATACTCCTATGCCTCATGAAGATACTTACTTTGCTTACTTCTGGTCGGGAAGCTGCAGCTGTTGCCATACCAATGAACTTGGGCGTCATTTATCAACCCGAGTTTCGGTCTAGAGTTGATCACATTTTCTTGCTTCTGCCTGTACTAATAGACCACCTAGGTACCCAGCCGAAATGACGTAAGTTTGCGTGGCCATACACCTAGGTAGTCCTAACAGGCATACCTACATATTAAGCACCTATCATTGGGTTTACCCAATCCCGTATTGACCCAGGTAGGTAGATAAGGTTAATATACCTAGATGTTCGAGGCGAAATCATGGCATCAACTGGGCTGTCGATGTCATTGCCTTAGGTATCCACCGGCCGGCAGTGCCAAATCTGGACCTGTCACCCTGCTGCGCTAAAAGTTCGCCAGGCAGCCCGCCCAGGCTCCACTCGAGCCCCTAGCCGCCGGGCAGATAGGTGCCCTGCCCAGACCCTGTGGTACGGTGTTGCAGTGCCTACCGCCCAGCGCAGGCGTCCCGCCACCGGTGCTGTAGGTAGTGTTGAATGCCGGGTTGTGCTGGCGACGACCAACTCCCTTCCTTTACGGTTATGTATATTCAAACAATAACACAAACGCGACATCACTAGAAGCTCTCACACAGCAATATAGAATCCGCTCAAAACCATCCCGAGGCGGTTTTAGTATGCAGCACAAGACCCGGGTCCATCGCGTGCTTCCCACTCAGTCACAGAACCACCATCGCCGCCAAGCCCGCGACTGACAAACGCAACAAGACCCAATAACAGACCTGGCGTATCAGCACAGGAGCCCCGTCACAATTCGATTGGTCTGACAACCTGACGATCGCTTTTGCATCCCAACCCGACGCTTCGCCTTACCGCCGGCTGCCTTGTCCGCGTTCGGCCCTGCGCCTCTCGTCTCGCGAAGAAACCACGTCCCCATCTTCACATCCTCAGTGCTTCCACAGCCACCGACCATCGACCATCCACCGTCTACCTAGGTACCATCTTACCGGAGCGGCAAGCGGCAACCAGCGGCTAGCCTAGCCCCCCGCAGCGTGGTCGAAGCCCCAGGCGCCTTCAGCCTGACCGGAGCGAAGCCGTAGCACAGCAGCAGCGGCTATGGACACCTTCCCTCCAACCCAGGAGCCCGACGAGGGCTATTCCGAGCATCCCCTCAACACCTCCGCTTCCGGCAGTCTCTCAGACACCACCACCACCCCGGCCGTGCGCTCCTCCGCCGAACTCCCAGCCTGGCTCGCCGCGCAAATGCCCAAGCTAACAGTGCAGGAAAAGAAGCGTAAGCCCCCCCTTACCCCGCCGATACCCTTGAATAACGTGACCGCGCGCTTACCCTCTGGCCAACAGATCTCGCCATGCTCCTACTGAACGAGCTCCCCACCACTATCATCGCTGACATCGTCATGACCCAGCTCAACCCGCGTCTCTATATCAACTTCGTGAATTACTTGCCTCCCGAGATCTGCCTAAAAGTACTAGGATATCTAGACGCAGAATCGCTGATCCGCGTGGCCCTGTGTTGCCGGGGATGGTACAACCTAGCCTCGGACCGAAAACTATGGGAGAAACTATACTATCTCGAAGGGTGGAGGGCAATCATACATGAGATTATTCTCGCGGAAGAACGGATGAACGAGAATTCGACGGCTTCTCAAATGCACCCTCAGAGGGTGAAGTCAGTGGAAGGCGGCCACATTTCCAAAAAACGAGCCATATCTGACCCGGAACCCAGAGATGAAGACCGGGACGAAGATGACTACGAGATGGTCGATGCAGATATCGCCACGGGCCAGGAGCAGAATGATACGCATATGTCAGGCACAAGTCTTTTCGGTGGGCCGCAGAGAGGTGGCAGTGGTTCCTCCTCCCACGGCAACAGAACTGTGCGAAAGTTGGGCAACCTAATGAAGTCGCCGAGCCCGATGCCGCACTCGAAGGATAAGTCGAGTTCACAGCTTGACAAAGGCAAAGGGAGGGCTGTAGCTGAGTCTTCATATCCCGCCACACCGCCAGCCGAAGCAACCAATACCCCATCAACGCTACCTAAGTCGACATTATGGATATACGATTGGCGAGACCGGCGCTACAAAATCAGCTGGAAGTACCTATACAGTATGCGGCGGAAGCTAGAGAGCAATTGGGATCGTGGCCGTTACACTAATTTCCAGCTCCCGCATCCGGACCACCTCGACGAGGGACACAACGAGTGCATATATAGTCTTCAGTATAACTCAGAATACCTCGTCAGTGGCAGCAGGGACCGTACTCTGCGTATATGGAATCTCCAGTCGAGACGCTTGGTGCGCCCGCCTCTGACCGGCCACAATGGATCGGTCTTATGCCTCCAATTCGATTCTGACCCGGAAGAAGATCTGATTGTCTCTGGAAGTAGTGATTCAGACGTCATACTGTGGAGATTTTCCACGGGTGAGATATTACAACGTCTGAAGCGGGCACACAGAGAGTCCGTCTTAAATGTCAAATTCGACAAGCGGATCTTGGTGACTTGTTCTAAAGACAAGACCATTAAGATCTTCAATCGCCAGCCCCTGCGGCCCGGCGATGTAGGCTATTACAACGACTCCCAGGCCGTGAGTCCGGTCCCTGTGAATCTCCGAAACTACGGATATGACGACTCGCCCTTGAATCAACAAGCCATCACACCACCATATACAATGATTGCTTGTTTGGAAGGTCACGGTGCCGCCGTCAATGCTGTTCAGATATGCGATAGAGAAATCGTGTCCGCTAGTGGCGATAGGAATATCAGACTGTGGGACTGGCCCAATCAGATCGTGAAACGGTCATTCATTGGCCATGGTAAGGGCATTGCGTGTGTCCAGTATGATGGACGGCGCATTGTAAGCGGCAGTAGTGACAATGAAGTCAAAGTCTTCGATTGCGAATCTGGCTTAGAAGTCGCAAGTCTCCGTGCCCACAGTAATCTCGTGCGAACAGTTCAGGCCGGCTTTGGTGACCTGCCTTTTAGCAAAGAGGAGGATCAGCTGGAAGCGAGGGCAGTCGATAAAGCGTATTTCCAGGCTCTGAACGAGGGCTCCCTCGATGAAACGAGATCAGGCAGGCGACGTGCTTATAATGCGGGCAGCCGCCGTCCCGAAGATATTACGGCGTATGGGGCAAAGCTGCCCCCTGGTGGTGGTGGTGGGCCATACGGGAGGATTGTTTCTGGCTCATACGATCAAAGCATCATCATTTGGCGCCGAGATCGAGAGGGCGCCTGGAAGAGTGCACACGTTCTTCGCCAGGAAGAAGGAGCTGCGGCGGCTCTCAGGCAATCTTCGGGAACATCGACTTCTGTGGCTCCACGTCGACTATCTCCCGATGTCGTTAACACATCTACCCATCGAGCAGACCAGACACCAGCGAACCGACCGCCGTCTCAACCGACTAGTGCACCCCCAGCCCTGCAACGGCCGCCACCTATGTACACTCAGGTCGAGCACCCCATTCATGCCGCAATCACCCCTCAAACTACGGCGTCGTACACTCAGATGATCGACGCCGCCGTATCTCAGGGTTCTGCCGCTCTCCACGCAGCCTTGAACTCGTTTCCCACAATGCTCACCTATAATTCTCACATTCAAGCAGCCATCGATCGAGAGCCCGATGCTATGCTGCGCTCACAGCTGCGGCAAGTAGTTAGCACCTGCCTCGTTAGAGCGCAGATCGCACAGAACAGGATTCGGGAATCCGTGCAACAGGCCCTGGCTGCAGAAGCAACCTCATCTCACTCTCCCCATACAAGTTCGCACGTGGCGCCTCCACGACCAAGCCAGCCCCTAAGCTTATCACAGCTCTTGAATGGAGGCCCCCCGGCCCCTTCCACCTCAAGTCAAGCAATGGTTCCCGGAGCTAGCGCGGGTGGCGGTCCGCCACCCACCATGGGACGTGGGACACATTCACATCACTCTCACCAAGCTCTTCCACAGCAGCCCGCGTTGCAGCCATTTGCGATGCATATTCACCATACCAGTCCATCACAACCTGTTCCCACTTTGGGGTACGGTGAGAGCCGAGATCACAGTCACGTACAAGCACCGGCACCGGCACCAGCACCAGCACCGGCACCGGCACCGGCACTGGCGCATGCTCAGGTACCAGGCGAGCCGCAAGCGCATCCGCACATCGGGCAGGCGGATGCTAGCCCGGCCAGGATTTTCAAACTTCAATTCGACGCGCGACGGATTATTTGCTGCAGTCAAACCAGCACCATAGTGGGGTGGGACTTCTGCAACGGAGACGCCCGGCTCGAAGAAGTGGCAAGATTTTTCGGAACTGTAGAATAGTACTGGACTCAGCAAACTATTGGTGTTTGCCTTGGTTGAAATTCTTGCTGGTTCCTCGGGTGCCTATCTAGCTAATTAGTGCAATTGCAATGAGGGAAGTACCAGTAATGCTCAAGTATAAAGACACGTAAAATGCTTTGACGATGGTCACTCAGTGACGTGTAATACATAGTATTCATGTATCTAGACAGCGTTTGTAGAACGGCCGATGTCCGAAATGAACGAAATGCGATGATTTCTTGACGACCAACTCCTATTCATTGCATGTTCCTCCCGTTTTCTTAAAAACCGCGATTTGCCATAACGCCAGAAACACCTCGGCCGCACGCCCGCTCTCATGTCCAACAATTCCCTCTCATGCATGGCACGCCTCACCCAGACAAGGCAGATAGATAGACAGAACAACACCGTCGTCGATCCATCACCTCGCCACCTCCTGCAGCTTGGACGTCTCGGGCGGCTCGTCGATGAAGTCAGGGACCTCGTCGCGCATGAAGTCGGGGACGCCGCCGGCATCGAGGGCGCCGGCGCCCTCGGCCTCCATCTCGGCGCCGAGCATCTCGAGCTCGGCGTCGAGCTCGGCCTCGTCGACGTCGTCGGGGACCTCGTACCCGCGGGACAGGGTCTCCTGGATCTCGTTGCCGACGTCGAGGAGGTCGGCCATCTCGTCCTGCATGCGCTCGATGCGGTCGAGGTCGACTTTCCCGTACTGCTTCCTGAGCTCCTTCTGCGTCGTCTTCATGGCGTCGACGGTCGTCATCACCCCGGCCAGGTTGTCCTGCATCGTCTGCGCCTGCTCCATGTTCCACACCTGCGACTGCAGCTGCTCGCGCTGCGCCTCGTACTGCCGCCGCCGCTGGAGCACCTTGAGGGCCTTCTGCTTCAGCGCCGACTTGCCCGGCCCCTCGCGCATCTTGGCCATCTTCGTCTGGTACGTCTGCAGCTCGGCGTTGATGCTCGCGATCTTCACGTCCACGGACGAGATCCGCGTGTCGATGTTGCCGATTGCGGAGTTGAGCGTTGGTTTCGGCCCCTTGGGCGTGCTGCCGAAGAGGCGGTTCATGGTTGGGTTTGGTGCGAGATTGGGTTGCGTGGTGGGAGGTTAGGTCGGGAGGATAGGGTAGAGGGGGAGGTAGGTTCAAGGTGAGGGTGATGTTGGTTTTAGTTTTAATGATACCCCGTGGACGGGTCGCGGGAATATGGGCCGCTTGTGAAGTGCGCCCTGGTTTGGATGCGCGTCGCTTTCCAGGCAGTAGGATTCGTTGTCGGCCGTTGCGCGGTGATTGAAGCTGTCCTCGGCTCGATTTGGAGGGGCAACGAATGCATGCTCCAGGCAAGCTCCTTGGCGACTGGGCGATGACGTTGTTACTGGCGGCTGGTTGACAGCTGGAAGCGATCTATAGGACTGTCAAGTCTTTGTTGACTTGCATTATTCCAGCTCTAAGTTACCTTAGGTAAGTTGGTATGTAATGAAGGGATTATGTCGTTTCCAAGAATACGCGAGGCATACTTTATACCATACATCAGATATAAATGTATTTCTGTACCACATCGGCTCACCTTTTGATGAGTATGAGTTGCGCTTTGAGTACGGCATGCCTGGCTGAAGCAAACGGGCTTGATCATTCAAGTATTGTGATCCTGCTTCTGGGTTTAAGGGTTTAAGGGTCTAAGCAGGAACTTACAGGAACTACGATTAATATGCCGTTTACTTGCCTCCTCGGCCACAACACGTTGGGATGGGACCAAACCCTTCGATAGAGTTGCTTACCTCACGCGATGTCTTATCTCACATTTTATATTATGCTAACTTGATTTTAGAGTTTGGGTTATTATTGATAGTTTCCGAATTGGGTTCAAGGTATGAAGGACGCAGAAAGACCGAGTGTGTACATGGCGCGTCTGGCTTTCCCACTCCTTCTTGATCTTTGCAGTTTGAGTGAGGGAATATAGAAGGGTCCATCTGCTAACGTGCCGAAGTTCGGTGCCTCTGTCACCGACAGACGTTCCTTCTGGTTGGTTGCGTTCCGGGCAGTTCAGGTGTTGTCGATCAGGGTTGCGCGTTGGCACTCAACGTAGACTGTCAACAGAGGTGGTAATGGCTATTTGTGACGTTCTGATCGCTTGGTGTCGGTATATTACTGTGAAGCGTCGAGGCATTTTTCACTAGTGGTGATCCGGTTCCCCCGTCATCAACGGTACGTATCCACCACCGTACGGGCCCAACCTTTCTTCGACGTCCCCGGCGAACCACCGCTCGTTTCTGCCCAGTCCACACATGCGAGGGCCAAAATGAGCCGCGACGCAAACGAGTATAAGTATGGCAATTGTTGCCCCGACGGCGATCCCGACGGCGACATAAAAGTCTGGGAAGAAGTTTCCTATTGAGAAGAAACCCATGGTAACAACCCGGATGTTGGCGTTGAAGATTCAGAGAAAAGGGCTTGGGTTAAGACGGACTTGGGTTAAGACGGACTTGGGTACCTTTGGTGATCGATTTTGCGGAAGGTTTGCAGGAGCAACATCCTACGATGCGCTGCCTGGGCGAGATCGTACATAAGACGCATTTTGAACATAGGACCTGTGCAGTAGGACTTGTTATCAAGCGTTTCTATTTTGGTGCGTATACGGCGCCGCAAGCCCGGACCCGAAGTCGGCAACAGCTGCGCCGACAATTCATGTACGGGCCCAGCCATCATGTTTGAGCCACTTTCAGCTTGGTCTCATAGGGCGACACGTTGCTACCTGACATGGTAATATATGGTGGACCACCCGCTCCCGCCCGCCCGCAGTCACCTCACGTCAGCCCTGTGCCTCATGTCGTTACCGGTAGCGAGCTGCTAGTGAGCTGACTCTCATAGGTAATTTATTCCTTTTCAGAGTCCTATGGCACGTGTATTACCTTTGGGTTTCATATCAAAGCCTTGTTGCTCAAGAATCTGTAGTTCTTGAGTGTAACCAACCTTGTGCTTGAAGACAAAAGTGTATCCATCTACTCACGACATCGAAACCATGATTAGGGTTGTGCAATAAATCGCTCGCGGGGGATTGTGCGCCATGGTTAACTGTTCGTTTCACTCTGGTCGCGCTTTCTTCCGTTAGAAACGAAGGGCATAGATTGCACAGATGGGAAATGACTTCTTTGTTATACCCTAGCGCGTCCTACAACCTACGTAAACCTTTCATGGGAGATCGTTGCCCCGAATATTGTCTAGTTTGTGTTCTCTCAAGTTATTGCCTCGCTTCCCGTACTTAAGCTTGTATTATGGGTTCATATACAACTTCGGTATATATGTAAGGATAGGTCGGAGGGCCGCAGCGGAGGCGGCAAAGATGGCCAGATTTATTTCGATGTCAGCCTCGAGTGTGTCACACAGCAAGGACCGCCAGGACCTGTCAAGACTTGCCAAGCCACATGTCTTAGCCTCGAACCAGCTATTGGTCGGCGACTATCACAGCCTCTGCAATGAAGTCTAGAATCGGAACCCAACAAGAGGGGTAATGGAAAATATTTGCCAAAGGCCTAAATATAAATAGAGGGATAGAAACGAGGTTACATTGGGGACAGAAAAAGGAAACATAGACTCCTTTGGACCCAAAGAGAATTATTAGTTGAATACGAACCCCTGTTCCAAGCCCTTGAGATCAAGCCCTTGTCACAGAGTGCGAGATCGTAGTGAGGCCCATTTTCTTCTGATGGCGCCGCGTGCCAGAGAGGTACGATTATTACGAGTTTGGCGATCCTTCAAGGTTGCAGTGCTCGCACTAAGATAAAGTATTTCATTCAGCTATTATGCCGAGAGTTGTACGCTTTAGTGTATCTTAAGGTGTCACGGAGCTGTGGAGCCCTATATACCGTTACTGCCATCCTGGCGATAATGGCGTCGTTTTCCGTCAGATAAGGTTAATGAGAGGCATTGAAAGAAGAGCGTGCCTTACACGATAGCTGACCCGAGCAAGAAGATCGCAAGTAGCTTTGGTTTTATTTTCATTAGAGAGCCCCGAAGTATATATATACGCAGTAGGGCGTAGAAGTAGTCGATGAAGATGTTGGATGTGATGCGGAACAAGCCAACCTGGGCACAGGTTTCACTTCCAGCCCCGTTACTCTAGCCAGTTGTAGCGCACGACCATGAAGCAAAGGCTACAGTAATCATAGTCTAGATACCGACAACGACCATAGACTCGATAAGAAGCCAGCGAATGCCTTTGCTGTCACACGGACCCCAGAGACTAGTACTGGCCTAGGTCAACACCTAGGCCAGCCCCTAGGTCTGGCGAACTGCATATTCGCGCGGTATTAATAGTCATATGATCGGGTAGCAGAGCCTATGGATAGCAGAGGCTCTTGTTTGCCTTCCCGTATGATCTAATCTATCCGAGACAGTAATACGAAGGCGCGAAGGCAAAGGGGAGCCTAGATGAAGCTATTCGCGTATAAATAACCTAGACTCTGCCCTGGGCTGAATGGGAGGACTAGAGAGGCAGACCCCCTTTGATCCCATAGTTGATTATTAGTCAATCTGAACACTTCTCAAGCCCTTGATCTCATGCCCTTGTAACATTTGCCGACAGCGATGCGGAACAGCACCAATACGACAGCTAGCTTTACCAGGCCCGCCGAGATGTATAGGGTTGTCTGATTTGCATACGTATACTATTTATTATTCAAGTCAGCCAGGCTCTCTTACATTATTGACACTACTATGTAGGTAGTTAATCGACCGAACCGTTGAGAAAATACCTGCGTTGGCCTTGTGGCATCGTACCAAGGCTGTTTTTCCTTAGCGGCCTATCCATAATGCATAGCAATGAACAAGAAGGTGTATTCTATTACAAAATCGAGCTGTCTAGTGTTAGATGATGTTCATATTTAGAGCAGAAACAGGATATCGCGAAGATTCGCTTACGTATGCAAGACACAAAGTAAAGTCATCTCGCCCAAAACTAACCAGTCTCATTATCATTCGAACGCAGACCCGCGCAAAGACAACGATGGTCTTGATGACCAAGAACACGACCCCGGCCGCTACTAGATTTCGACGATGACATCCCATGTTGATATCGACAGACGATGGTCTTCAACTGCAACCGGGTTTACGGTGAATGAGATTCAAGCTGTCGGTGACCACAAGGCGACGTGCCTCTCAACCCATACTCCGCCTGTTATATATCTTAAGTAGAGGAAGATCAACGACGTGATTGCCGCATGAAGAATCGCGGTATGCAACCGTGGAGCAGTGGTATGGTTGCCTCAATGCGACCTCCCTTTCAGGTCCTATGTTGCCTTAGAGAGCCTGTACTGTAAAGGGCTAATTCTCGATGCTATACTTGGCAAGATTCCACAGAAGGAAACGAAAGGGCCAATACCTACATGGTAGGTGCGTTACAGATAGCTTGCATACAACCGTGGAACGTACACCAGAACTTGCACATCAATGAAGGTGGTTGCTTCGATAGAGCTCGTCGGCGGTCCTTCCCAGTAAGCAGCTGGTAAGATAACAACGCTTATATATATTAAAAGTTAAAATTAAAAAAGAAAATAACCAAACTATTATATCAAAAATTGCCGTGACATGCCATATGCACCGTTAGTCCAGATGATGGATTAGCGGCGTTGTTTTTTCCGTCACAAAAACCTTTTTGTTCAAAAGGAGCACTTACTCTGCTTATTTGCCAACCTTGGCTACACTTTTGCGAGTGTGATTGGCATTAATTAATGTGCCAATAGAATGGAGTAATTAATATGCAGTCTCCATGAGGGATAGCCTATATGCACCATGCCTCATCCCTTCCGTTACATACCACTGGGCAGTTTATAGGAGTGTAAGAATGAACCTCCAATTAAATCATCTTCGAATCGTTCTTGTCATACTAGGTTGCTTCCATAGAAAGCTCTATGACCCGGAAACGGAGCAAGCGCAGGCCACATCAATATACCTAGGTATTGCATAGAACGTCCATCTCACATGTAAGGCTTTGAGTCTTACACACGTGATGCTAGGCAACCCCGCTTCCTATAGGAAGTTGCTTGCGGGATTCATAACGAGGCCTCAAATGTTCAGTCTCAAACACCGCATACCTCAGGGTTCCACGACACGACGATAATATACTACTTCGAGTCAGTACGATGTCTCGATCCGTAGGACGTTGTCGCGTGTGTCGCAGTGGGACATCAACGCGGTGGCCATACCTGGACCCTGGCCCGGTGTCTCCCTGCAAAAGGAAGCCAAACAGTTGGCAACGAGGAGCCGACGCCGGCTGTTCATTTTGCTTTGTCGTTATGTCGGTTGTAAGAGACGCGAAGGATCCACGCCGAATTACAGCAGAACATATGTCTCACATGCTTCTTGTGCGGATCCAGACAACATTGCTAAGGAAGAACGGCAAGGCCATATTAGAAATAAAGAGGGTTTATTACAGCGGGCCGATGGAAATATATCACTCCTGGGCTGGAAAGATTCTGGTTTATCCCGAGAGCAAGTCAATGCTTCCGAATTCCATGAGTGCACCGCAACGCTGACTAATTGATCAGGTGATGTTCAGCGAACGTCAATGTTCTATCCATATACACCTATTCCTAAGTCAGCTCGATCATCGAGGTGCTTCGCTCTCGCTCAAAAGTGGCTATCACACTGTCGAGAGAATCATGCGAAATGTGCATCCGTTCCCCGACCGTATGTTCCCAAACGTCTAGTTAGCATTAAAGATATGAGGATCCATCTCTGCGAGTACCTCAACGGTCCGATTCAATATGTCGCTCTGAGTCATTGCTGGGGCGGAAATCAACCCCTCAAAACCACGTCGACTACACTGGATGCGTATAGAAGCAACATTCTCTTTGACGACCTTCCGTTAACGTTCCAACATGCACTCACCGTGGCGCGAAGGCTTGGGTTTGACTATATCTGGATCGACTCCTTGTGCATCATTCAGGACAATAGACAGGACTGGGAAGAGCAGTCCGGCGAGATGGCTTTAGTTTACAGGGGAGCTGAGCTGGTTCTCGGCGCCACCGCCGCCTATTCTGCTGACGCCGGATTCCTGCATGACCGTATCACCAAAACACAGAAAAGGCTCCAACTACGACTCCCAGGCCGCAAGACTATGAGCAGTATCCATTATCGAACCTTTAAAGGAGCCGAGCACGGTGCCAATGGACCCCTAGAATCTCGCGGCTGGGCTTACCAGGAGCGAGTTATTGCTCGCAGATTCCTTAGCTACGGGCTAAATGAAATAGTCTGGGACTGTATGGAGGATGGTGATTGCGAATGTGACTGTGTCCACGATTCATCCCCGACGGATGATTGGCACGTTGAAAACCTGGAGAAGGGAATCTCAGGATTTCATCGGAAGGGATTGATGGCATTTTGGAGGAACAGCATCCTGAGCCAATACAGTCACAGATTCCTGACTGTTCCCTCTGATGCGCTGGTAGCACTTTCGGCGGTAGCCAGCTTGATTCATGAGCTTGATGGTGGATTATACTTTGCTGGACTATGGAGTCAAGATCTATTACGCGGACTGATGTGGTTTTGTTCAAAGCCTTGCCGAACCCAAAGCTTTTATGCCCCAAGCTGGAGCTGGGCCTCCCTCATGCTTGTAGAGGACTCTTGGCTGAGACATTGCTATTCTAGCTCTGACGAATCAGGGGATGAAATTGCAAGTATCACCGCCGTCGATGTCCAGCCAACCACCACGAACCAGTTTGGGAATGTCGAGTATGGCATGATCAATGTACGGGGGAAATGTATCCACGGCATACTTACGCACAATACTGATGGCGCCTGTGGAAGTGGCTACAAGATAAAACTGCTGCATGAAACACTTGTTATTGGTGATTTTCTTTTCATAGACAGTGCTTTAGTGGCTGTGGAGTACATACAGCCTGACGGGACTAAAGAAGTATCAGCGAGGCGAGCACTTTCCGACGAAATAGCAGGGCAGTTGGATGATAGGCGGTTTACTGTTCGGCTTCTTTTGATCCTTCGGAGCCGCAGCAAATGGTTTAGCGAAAATCATAAAAAAGGTTGGTATAGGACTTTGTATGGGGCTTTGATCCTAACCCGTTCGGCGACGGGCCCTGGGGAGTTTCAACGCATTGGAGTGTGCGAAATTCGCACCGAGGGTGAAGAAAGGGATACCGACGGTGCATACGATAAACTGGAGACTCGAGACTTTCGTATCATCTGACTGTACAGGGTTGGCGTTGATGGCATGGGCTATATTGAAGGCGGGGGTCACGAAAGAAGAGAAAATCTCGAGACAATTAGAAGAAGCCTTCGGGTCATACATACAGGATTTACTCATTCCCTAAAGCCGATTAGAACATGTATGAGAATTCTAAGAAATGAGATGAAAACTAGAATTGGAGCCTTAGGTGAGGCTTTTGAGAGACGCAACAGCTGAATGGCTGAATATAGGTGATACGATTCTTTTCACCGGTCTCTGGTTAACAATAGCGGTGTCTGCACCAATCTCCGAGACGAAAATCCCGATAGGAAATACTCTGCCTGGTGGTCTCTAGATCGAGAATATAAAGTAACATTTTATTTGCTTGAATTTTTGGCTGGAACAATTCTGTAGGCTGGCAGACTCAGTGTTGGGATGTCAGGTGACTAGGTGGATGCGCGAAGCGTTGCCGGGAAACTAAACAAAATATTAATTACTAAATCAGCTAACTTTTAGCCTTCTTCACGATTGATATTTATGGGAGTTCAAGACGATTGCCGAGCACTACTGTACGAGCTTGAAATTTAGAGAGGTTCATAACGAATTGAACGAGACCATGGTCAGTCAGTATGCTGTACCGGCCCCTGAGGGTAGTGCCCAGCCAGTCGGCACTCCTGCCGTACCGGGGGTGGCCATCATAGCGTGACGTCACCGACTCGCTGCGCTGTTTGGGAACGACTCCAAGTTCTTGATCGCAGCAGCCGGCACCGAACCACCACAACCACACCATTCCGCTCGGAATCACCCCCGGGATCTAGAAGAGGAAATATGAGCTATGCGACTCGAGCATGCTCTCAGCTAACCGCAGCCACGAGCTTTCGACGGCTGACTGGGTGCAGCAGCAGCGGCTTTCATCGTTACGCATGCCATCCTTCGGCGCCGATCCGACGGCTGCGAATATGGCCATTGTCCGGTTCTCATCCCGGCTCCAGACACATCGCGTCTTCGCCTCGCCAAACGGGGGATCTCGCGGACGAGGAGCCGGGTTGTGAAATAAACGAGAGGGACCAGCATGCCCACGAAGAGCAGGTCGAGGCCAGCATCCAGGAAGCTACCAAACACCAAATCAAGCGGCCATGGCACAGGGAGGGCGCCGACAAGCCACCCGCCGATGAATCCCATCGCACCATGAACAGGACCATGACCAAAGGTAACTCGTCTCCTGCCGTAGAACCTTCAATCGCCGAACACGAGCTTACCCATTGCGCTCCCAGGGAAACTGCTGACAACTCCGACGCGGCTCCTGAAATTGATCCTCCCGCTCCCCGTCGATGCTACACACGATGAACGAGGCAACAAGGGCGAGTTCCGGGCCCTCGCGCAGAATGAAGACATCCAACCGCTCGCACTGCTCGTGCACCCCCAACAGCCCCTCTCCTACCTAGAACGTCTGATCCAGGCCGAGCTGCCGACCGTCCACGATAGCGACGGCCACGAAAAACTGCCCAGCATACACTTCGTCGCCGAAGGCTCGGAGCGCGACGAGGAGGGCCAGAGAAAAAACAAGAATAACTCTAACATCGCATCGTATTCGGGGCTCGGCCGCGAGGGCGAGGAGACCCCAGCCGAGCATCAAGATTGGGTTCGCTGGTCCAGCAGTACCGAAATCGGGGACTTCATCCGGGACGCCGCACGCGGACGCGAATTCGTCATCCACATCGACGGGCCCAATACGGAGATGCGTGTCGAGGTACCGAGTTTCAATGATCGCACGCACTACATGCGGCTGAGGCTTAGGCGCATATCTCGATCGATCGAGGAACTGTCGAAGATCAAGCAGGAGTGCGACATGCTGGCACATCGCGGTGCCCACCGGCTGGCGCAAACCGGCTTTGCCGTGTTGTCGGGATGGTGGGCTACCGTGTACTATGTCACGTTCCACACCGACGCCGGCTGGGATCTCGTCGAACCTGTTACCTACCTCGCAGGCTTGACCACCATCATGGGCGGTTATCTGTGGTTCTTGTTTATTAGTCGAGACCTGAGCTACCAGGCGGCACTGAAAATCACGGTCTCACGGCGGCAAAATATTCTATACCAGGCCCGAGGATTTGAGCCTCAGAAGTGGGAAGCGCTCCTTCACGACACCAATGCGCTCCGCAGGGAGATCCGAATTATAGCCGACGAATACGACGTGGAATGGGATGAGACGAAAGACCTGGGTGGCGAAGAGGTCAAGAAAGTCCTGGAGAAAGAGAACGGCAAGAGGAAGAGACGCACGGGTGTAAACGATGAAGATGCCGCGGAAGCAGACAGGGAAGCTCAGCGGAATAGCGAGTCTAAAGACAAGACGCCAGACAAGAAAGAGTAAATATCTGGAAGCGATACCCAAGCCTAAGTAGGCTATTGATATTAACCACGAAGACTGATGATAATAGATTGAGGGATCATGGAGTTGACACATGAATCTTGAGCGTGGATTTATATCGATGTATTATCTTAGAGCGTACAAGACGACCCTAATAATCAAGAAACTCGTAATGAAAATTTCATGCCTCTATTTCCCACGCTTTTGATTTTACGCCTTTGCTTCAATTAAGTAGTACTATGAAACCATTTCTGTCCCTTTTATCCCTACCAATACGTCATACCCACGTCTTGGCGTCATTTCCCAGCCGATGGCATGGTAGGTAAGAACTCTAGTTATTCAACATCTCCCGCAAGACTTTGATCTGCTCCAGCACACAGCTCTTGCTGGTGCCGCCCCGGGCCAATCGCAGCTCACCCCGCAACATGTTCGCTTCCGGTTTCTTATCTGACGCCATGATGAAATTTGTGTATATGAGGGACGGTGGTGAGGGAAATAAATAAAGCAAGGCGTGTAGAGCGCAGGTCCTTGACAGGACAATAAATATTTATATGACGTTTATTAGTTGACTCATAGTACTGTCACTAATTTCAAAGACGGCCCTCACTAACTTACCGTCTGAGCTAAATAGTGAGTTGGGTTCGATTCCTAACAGCGCTATTGGTATTCGCTATTTAGCTCATTTGCACTGACGTTTGATTAAGATAAGGCCCTAAATTTCATTTTGTAGAATACGAATTGATGCATGACCGGAGAGTTTATCTTTGTATCCAGAACGCATTCTTCGATTCGCGCATAATCTATGTAAATAGAGGGGAAGTTTGATCCAGCGCCGGGATCGGCCCCGTCACTAACGTTTCTCCTCAGCTGGGCTGAACTATATTCCATATATGTATACCTATCTTCGAGGCAGATAAAATTTAAGGCTATTATGTTTTTCTATCATGATCAAAGTTTATTTTCGCGTTATGAAATACGCTCTCGTCATACTATATTGCTGGGCCCCCATTTCCCATACTTCTCACAATCGGCCGATAACCGGCACTTATAGCGGCATGTAAAGCGCCGGCTATTTTCCTTTACTATGAATCTTTTGCCTTTGCACTGCAAACAACAGCCGATTTATCGTGTTCAAGTTCCTGTGACTATACACCTCATTATTCTTGATCATTCCACTACGTTAGATTCGGGCCAAGATTCAAAGTGGTGATACCTAACTAAGTATCTAATTATAGCGGTGGAGTTGTAGGTGGCAGTGGATATGCGACCAAAAAGCCACTGCAGCCACCCGAGAGATGGCCCCACCGAATCGCAATCAGGTCACCGTCGTGACAGTATGACGTTGGCGATTCCCCGTGATCTTGCCTCTTGTCCGCCTGCCTATCCGCGTGCTGGCTTTACAAATCCTGTCTCACCACACGGGCCAAGCCGAAACTACTGCTACACTAGTAGCTGAACTAGACTAATGTGATGATTCCCATACTCCCTGGTATAGGTATTACCGAGTCCTATTATATCAGGACGGCAACGTGGGTTCACTAATCGAATCCAAGATTTATACGTCCTCGTCCCCTTTACACTTAGTATTCATGTCTATCGTGGATTCACGATACGCCATTTCGCTTGAACTATAGCAACTTGACCCCTCATAGTTTCGGGTCGTGACCCAGGTTGAAGTGGTCTTCTAGCGGCTCCTCTATTCCTATTGCGGACTCATGGCCCCCTCATCCGTTCACTTGCCCGATGGGCAGACCTTCACCGTGCAACCCGTGTTCGGTGGTTTATTTTTTAAAAGTAACGAGCTCAACACTCATCCCACGCCCTTCCCTGCCGGATGGACAGTTGCAATACACACTGAGGATGGCGTTGAACCCGATCCGCAACCACTGGCCGGTGAAGAAAATGGCGGGGACTCTAGCTCCTCTCCAAGCCGCTCTCATCGATACCGCCAACCCACCTTACAAAATGATACGATATTTATCTCATCCATATCCAATCCTTCTAGCAGTGATTTCAAGCCTCCTGCAAGCCCGTCTCGCCAGATCGCCTTGATGCTGTGGATCTCGTTATACTGGTATTTTCAACAACCCGAGCCTGCACCATATCTAGATAGCGAGCGAACTAGGTCTGCTCCAGCTGAGGCAAGGCCCAAGGGCGACTGGCGCATCAGGATTAAGCGCGAAGGTATTTTCCGCAGCAAGAATATGATTCCAAGGCTGGAAAGAATGGGCCTGATCACCAGCTTCGATACTTCCGTGGGCAGCGGGTTTCACGATGAACGGGGATGGGACCACATGTTTGTCACTCGCCGTGTGTTCTGGCAGATTCATAGTGGGATATTCCTCTTTACACTGCAACCCCTGAAGACGCAACAGTCGTCCCACCCTGAGTCACCGTTTGCAAGTCGGCCGACGTCACCAGTGACCAACGATGCACTCCAGCGGTCTACTTCACCTACCGGGTTACCTAGTATCATCACCGACGTCCCCGGAGCCTTGGTACCGGCAACGCTGACAACCGTGCCAACGTTTCCAGTTGGCCCTTATTACTCCTCGTCGCACCTACCGACATATTACCCTCCACCCCCTCTGCAGTATATCATCACAAATAACATCCGACATCCACGTCGGCAGAAACCGCCCCGTATGGGGGAAATCTTCTACTCCCGCTTTATTCCAAGCGAGGGAAAGTACCTCTCTTTTCGGGTAGCATCACTTTCACCGAAGCCTGTACCCCATTTAGGACCAGTCGGGAAAGCGGAGACAGACAGCGACCTTGTGCATCTCTGCTCACTATCTGATCAGTCGCTACTGCAAACGTGGTTATCGAACCCGCGGGTGTCTGCGTTCTGGGGCGGATATCAAGAGGAATTTCTTCCTGGGGCTATGAAGTCGCAACACTCTTTCCCGGCCATTGGGCTCTGGGACGGGGTTCCTTTCGGCTATTTCGAGATCTACTGGGTGAAAGAGGATCCGCTAGGTCAGCACATGGGCAACGATGCGCAAGACTTCGACAGGGGGATGCACGTCTTGGTTGGCGAGGGGTGGGCGAGAGGGAAAGTCGCGGCGTGGCTGTCGAGTCTCCTCCAATGGTGCTGGCAGGCAGATAACCGGACAATGAATGTCTACCTGGAGCCGAGAGTTGATAATACGAGGTCAGTATTTCGTCCGGTGGGGAGACATTCGGTGGCTAATAAGTCTTAGGTTTATCGAGCATCTTCAGAAATCGGGCTTCGCGAAAGAGAAAGAACTGGCGCTCCCGCATAAACAAGCCTGGCTTTGTCGGCTGAGGAGAGACGCCTGGGAAGGCCCAGCTTTGTGAGAGACTTGGTAGCGATGCTCGGCGGATCTATCATTACCTAAGCGGCAAGCAGCAGTATTCATTATTCTGAGCTTCGGCATTCGCGCATAGACATGGTAAAGGTTGTTGCGAAGCCAAGGATTAAGCGTGACATATTGGCTTCTCCCTATCAACCGTATCTGAAACGGACGACGACTCGGCCGAATTTGGATGGTTAAGCTGAATAATGGAGCTCGGGACCGACCTGGGTCAGCACCGATTCGCCCCTGCTAGTGTTGCCCGCTGTTGTCGAATTCACGATCTAAGTCACTTATACTTACATCAGATATGGTTTCCAGTTTATACAATGACTGGAACATGCCTGTGAAATGATGGGATGACAAAGAATTATACGCTCCATTTTCAATTATTTTTAACACAGTTATTTGTTAGATATACTGTAATTAAAACATGACAGTAATGCGAATTCAATCTAATGCAGCTAAGTACCTGCCACTTCATACTCTATAGGGATAAGTGGGCCGTTCTATGTCCGGTCGGGACCGATCGTTAATCAGCCCGCCAGGGTTGGAGAGAACGTCATTACCAAATAGTTAACTTTATGTAGGACGACTCTAAGGACTACCCCCAGATCAAAAACTGTTAACGTCGTTATTATATCTTGGTCGTCCGCATTGTAAGAGGTGGCTCATTTCCAACAGCCTCATCGACATCTTAACATCAACAGAGCAAATTGCTTATCCAAGTCATATTTAACCTAACTTACAACGCAACTCACCTACATCAATTACACAACCAGAAGATTCATAAAATCAATCAAAAATGGCATCTCCGCTGCGGAAGATCCTCCTCGTAGGCGCGACAGGCCAGCAGGGCAGCGCCGTGCTCTCGGAGCTCTCACAACTCGCCACCGCCTCATCAGGTTCCTTCCCGAATCTGAAGATCCTCGCCCTGACGCGGAAAGCGTCGTCGAAGAACGCGCAAGCCCTGGTCCCGAAGTACGGCAAGATGCTGAACCTAGAGGTCGTCGAGGGCGACACGAAGAACCCGGAGCCCATCTTCGCGGCCCACAAGGACATCGACACCGTTTTCTCGTACACGATACCGCCGGCTAAGGAGGAAGAGTCGCAGGCGAAGCCGCTCATCACGGCTTCTGCGAAGCACGGCGTGAAACACTTTGTGTTTAGCAGCGTGGATCGCGGCGGCGAGCAGCGCAGCTGGGAGAATCCTACCGATGTCCCGCATTTCATAACGAAGCATAATGGTGAGTTTGCCAATCCCTAAGTAGTTGGATGTGGACATAGACGCGATATTCGATGCTGACGAAAATTCCACCACAGTCGAGCTCCACCTCCGCAAAACATGCGAGGGGAATCCTTCAATGACGTACACAATCCTACGTCCCGTGGCATTCATGGACAACTTCAACCCCACATCTGGCTTCGGGTCCGTGATGGCCGCCATGTGGGCGACGCTGCCGGCCGACACCAAGCTCCAGCTCACCAGCGTGCGCGACATCGGCGTCTTCGGCGCCAAGGCCATCCTGCACCCGGAACAGTACGCGGGCCGCGCCATCGGGCTGGCGGGCGACGAGCTGACGCTCGCCGACGTGCGCTCCATCTTCCGCAGGGTGGCGGGCCTGCAGCTCCCGCAGGTCTGGACGATCGTGGGACACGGCGTCCGCCGGATGTCCAAGGATATCGGCAGGATGTTCGGCTTCTTCGAGAAGACGGGCTACGGCGTCGACATCCCGAAGCTCAGGGCCGAGGAGCCCCGCGTCCAGGACTTCGAGACTTGGTTGAGGGAGAGTAGCACGTTTGATTTTAGCAAGGGGAAGAAGTAGGCTGCTGGCATTGGCTTGGGGGTAAGGAATTATGGCGTGGAAAACTCCGCTCGCGGCGCGTGATGTACTTTATTAGTGTTCGTTTTGGCGACTCGAGTCTCGGTTTCCTTGAGCTCTTTAACCTACTGGCTGGGGGGATGGTTTATTGATCAGTGTATCCTTATTCACGAGATGCGGTGATGACAGATTGCACGGTACAAATAGCAAGATCCAAGTGTTTCTCGCTTGCTTCGGTTCTGATAGGAAGTTGTGGCTGTGGTGTCTGTCCTCGTGTTTACTGTTAGCGCCAATGGGTTCCTAGTTAATAGCGATCACGTGACCCACTTGAGTTCTCAAACATATTGACAACTTGTTGATAAGCGAGGCTGGGTTTTGTTCTATTAGCTAAAATATGTAGTTGAAATCTCGCTTTTAAGTATGTGAATATGTATTGTGGAAAGTTGAATACTGTCGTTTTTGAATTGCATTTAGTTAGGGATAGAGCCCTATCCGTTGTTAAGCCTCGAGAGTTAACCTCGACAGTTAGCCCCGAGAGTTGACGGCGTTGTAGAGTTTGTGGCAAGGTGTGTTGTATTACTCGATGAGGCCTATAAAGGTTGAATTCTTTCCAAAGGACAAGATCCTACGATAATCTCAGTGTCGGATCATTCTTGATTGCCTTGCTCGAGTGAGATATTTGGTGACTGGTACGGGCAATATGTATATACTTGATAGATCAAGAACCTTGCGGGCCAATTCCCACCAGGTTGAAATCTATAGTTTCAAGTAGGTTGGTTGTTGAAAGGAAATCATGATGTTGGCATGTGGACTCCTACGGTATAGATACTGTCAAGCTGGAGGGTTACTCCACCACTCTCTCTTCAGAGGATCAGGGCTATATGGGTCAGGCGAGCCTCACTGCGCATACAGATAGCTCTATCTACCTATCTAGTTACCTTATCTATATGTTAAATCTAGCAAACACATCATCTCCACAAGGTGGACCGAGAGCCTTCATGGTCACATGTAACTCGCCATAGAGCTAGGCCTAGACTGGTCCATGCTCTCTAGCATAGACCAACCGCCATACCGCCCAGCGTATCGAGCTCATTCACAGCATGTAGAGTAACGATGCAGTGATATGTTCCTATTAGTACTTTATCGCTATCTGAGGTGCAAACTTTTCACATTAGGTAAACCCAACCTCCTCACCACCCATTCACTCATGTAGATAACTAACTGACCGCCTAGCTAATTGCCGAACTTACCTTCTTACCGCCCTCCTACACACATATTTTGCCCTTGAAATTACTATAAATACCCTCTCTTCCTCCCGCCCCCTTCACGAGGTCCTCCATCTCCTCTACATCATCATTCTTCTTCCACTGACCTCTCTCCGACCTTCTCGCCCCATCAACAACTTCCTCTCTCACAACTGCTTCATCAACAGATCATCTACCTGAGGCTCAGCCGTGAACATCTCTGGTATCTGCTATTGCATCGCTGCTAGCGATATTACCGCACTTGCTGATCGCCATCGCCGCTGCTCTGCTTACGCCCCTTCGCTATTGCGATCGGCACGCTACTTGCTGCAACGTTGTCTCCCTGGAAGCTGGAGCTGCATTTGACAGATCGTCTCGCTTCGCGATTTTCAATTTACTTATTTCGTGTCGGTAAGTGCAATAGAAGTCCGATAGGCTTCGAAGATCTGATTGTCAAGTCCAGAGTGTCCCGCACAAATTCGGCATCCTTACTTAATTTACGATAATAACAAATACCGGTGGTTTCAAAGCAATACCGATAAGATGGGTGTACACGCCACCGCTGGGATCCCCTTCAGTGCGAAGAAGATGCGTCGACAGGCGCCTACCGTCAAGAAGCTCCGCCAGCAAGCCCTTGCTAATAAGAGCGGAAATGCTCCAGACTATACGATGCTCCTCAAATTGATGAACGAGAAGCATATCCCTCGTGACATCTCGGCATTCCTGCAACAGAGCCAAGCCGAGGTTTTGAAAAACTGGGTTTACGGCCCTTGGGAAGATGTAGAAAGCAGAATGGTCGATACCATCAAGCATCCTGTTGGCGGTGACGACACACCAGTATTTGTCCAAATCGATAAATTCTCCGCGGATGATTTTGCTGCCGCGAACGCCCCATAGAAAAGGGCTTCGCCAAGTAGTTTCAGAGGAGAGCGACCACAGGATAAGGTCTCTGGAAACCGATTTATAGAGTGAGTTGGCACGCGACTGGAGACAGGTGATAATATTGATCATGAAGCAGATCTCGGTCAGAAGCCGGCTCGTGGCAGACGGCCACGGAAGAGGCGAAGCAGCATGACGAATCAGGCGCGATATCCGACACGTCGTTCACACCACCAACGAACCTGGCAAAATGTGTCCGGTTCGATAATGAAGGCCGACGGCACATGCTTCCGCCACCCGGGCTTGGAAATGCGGCCCCTAAGCACCCGTCGAGATTTGTCTGCAAGGGTGTAAATGGCCAAAAGCATCTGATGCCGCCACCTGGATTCCGCGGTGCCCTGCCCAAACTAATTGATGAGCCTTGTCGGAAACCCCCGGTCGCGCTTAAGTTCGAGCGAAAGAAGGACTTCAAGAAGGAGTTCGAGAAGCGACAAGTGACGCATGGCGGAATCTCACTTGCGGTGATGCGTGAACAACCGACACGCTCCAAGGAAGAGAAGAACAAGTGCTCATTTGAAGTGTACGTGTCACGTCAAAAGCCCAGAGTTGACTATTTAATAAACGATGATACTGACCCGCTAGCTCGACTAGTCGCCAAAGTGTACCCGAAAAAGAAAAACCGGCGGTGCCTAAGACGCGGGCAGGGTCGTCTCCTACAAACCGCCTCATTGGAGGCTGGGAATCAGCGTTCCTGAAGGGAATTTTTGATGCCGAAGAAGATCTGCTTTACAGCAGTCGCTGGCCGGCGAGCACTTTTTGAGGAGTAGTGCCGCAGGTTGGAGAGCGTTTCTTCGGGAAATATTCACATTGCACATAAAGTCTGCTTCTACATATATCATATTCACTCGAGCGTTGGCCCGGGGAGGGATTATTGCCTTTTTCACCTTGATTTCTCCCGGGAAGGGGGTTGGTTTACTGGGAACAGCGGAATTGGGAAGGAAGGCAGTTTGGTAGTTTCTGGCGTTGGGACAAAGGCCTTTCTGGGCATGGACAATGTGGCGCTGTCATTGAGGGGGTATATAGGGGTTATCAAGAGCATATTCACAATGAAACATCTTCTCACGAGCGCAATTTGGCCTGGTGTTGCCAACTAATATACTAGTATTAGGGTTCACTAATTGCTCAAGTTTTAGCATACTTGCGTAAAGTCTGATATGGCACGGCAAGGTAATTATGACCTTAGCCACCTTTGTTAGTTGGATATGCGTATGTAAAAAGAGCCTGATTTGGTGCGCTCCTGTAACGTAACAGAAGCTCTTTTACCAGCCCCTAATCGTTTGTATCGGGGACCGAGCATTACGATAGCGAATGAGAATAAAGGCGCTATTTTTACACGAGCGTCTGTCGATCTTATGACATCGTGATATTGCTAGGGATATAGGAAAAAATAGGATACGGGGGCTTTCGCCGCCTTAGATAACTATACATAAGTCAGGATGCGGCAAAACCCGCTTGAAGACGCCCAGAACCCGGATTGCAAAGAATAGTAAGCTTGCTATGCGCATAACATCGAACTTCGGACTCTTCCGAAACACCAGAGACCCGTTTTCCGAGGTTGAACTCCCGGGCCTATACCCCTGCCATACTCAGCGCATTGCGCAACCGACGCACCGAGAAGCCCACGCGTGCATTAAGGCGAGATGTGAGAGTCGCTCTGACCATCATGTAACGCGGATCCCGTGGGACTTTTGGCCAGCTTTAGAAGGTTTCTGTGAGCTAGCTCTGTCATTGGGCGTTTCGGTCACTTTTCCCTGCCGATTGGCTGCATGCAGGAGAGATAGTATCTTTGAATCTGTTGTTAAGTCAAACACCGTTCGACCCCACTTGTCACGTATGGAAAGATCAACTGCCCCTGTTTCTAAAAGCGCCTGTACCGCGGCAACTCTGTCTCCTCTCCCCAACGTGGTGGAAATCCAGACCTGCAAAGGAGTCATACCATTTTCATTTTGGTCGTTGAGATGGGTTATAGAATGTGGCAATAGTAACTTTACCATTTCTTCATGGCGGTAAAAACATGCAACGTGCATGGGCGAGTTTTTCTTATTATCATAGCTGTCCATGTTGTTTGCCAGATCGTACTCGATCAAAATCGTAGTACATTTGATGGCATTCATCCAAATAGCGTTCAAAAAGGGAGTTTCTCCGTCTTGGTTTTTCCCGTATATATATTTGGATTCCATGCGCCGAAGCAGAAATAATACTGCATTATGATTGTTATCAAAGCAAGCCCGGTGCAAATAGTTACCACCACTTTGGGTCAATGGCCGTGTCAGGATTATTGACGCTTCGTCTGCCGTTACCATGCTGAAAAAGTATTCGTAAAGACTGGACGCGTCAATGTGACTGAGTGGAGAAGATGGTTTGAAAGAAATAGTAGCAAAGTAGAAGATATCCAAGTTTGAAATGGGCTCTCGTCTCTTGAGTCGAAACTCTAGTAAGGTATCAAGGACCTCGCGTTCTCCAGAATTGATTGCTACCGCAATATGTAGCGTAAGAGTGGCACCATCGATAAACTTCTGTGTCTCGCTCTCTGTCGTTGAGTCTAGAAGTACGGCGAACATCTCTTTATTGCGTGATTTGATAGCTTCTCCTAATGCAGTGACGTCTGGACTCCTAGCCGAACTGGCTTGGAAAATGCTGCATCCTTTGTCGACAAGATATTGACATAGGTCGGGGTGGCCATATCTAGCGGCCATCACAATGGGTGTTAGCGTATCATCATCCCGACGTGCAGCTCGCAAGTCACCGCCTTCTGCGAAGAAGTTTTTCACCAAACCGACATTACCACTTTTGCAGGCAGACCATATATCTACTGGAGGTTTGATACGTGCTGGAGGTTTGATACCTGCTGGAGGTTTGATACCTGCTGGAGGTTTGAGTGGTGGGAATAAGTCGAATGGTTGAAAATGAGTGGCGTGCGCTTGATTGGTGTGTCTCTCCAAATCCAGGCGTGAGGCAAAGCCGATGCGCTGATGAAGGCAGCCGTCAGCGGGGCAGAGAAATTGGCTATAATGTTGAGCAACGTGACGATCGCGGGCGTTTTGGTTCTTAAACCCGTGAGAAAACATAAGGCAATTTAGCTTCGGGCACCTGTACTGCGGTTTTCCGTTCAGAGAAAGAAAGATTTCTCTCGTTCGGGTATCCAATGCTGATGGTTGGATTTTTTCGGTGACTTCCCTAATCACAGAAGAAATTTGTTCCAGACGTTGAGTACTATATTCGAAGTCGTCTTCCTCTAGTATGACTCTGGAAATCTCCACGTCCTCGACTAAAGCTTCAGAGATAACGTTGAGGCCAAGGCGTTGTAACAACGTGTAGAGCGCAGCTTGTAGTCTCTTCGAGGTCTCCAGGGATAGCTTGGTTTCTGGCTTCAAGCTGAGATTTAAGTGGTTCTGCCATGAAGATACCATGTAGTCTTGGAGTCCGTAGTAACCAGTAAGTGCGATACTGTAGATGTCCTTGTCGTGGGAGTTGTGGCTGAGTGGAAATGAAGCTAAATATGCTGATGATAGGATTGCCATACTAGCATTATCTTCGAATAGATCGACGCGGTGCGCTTGTATTAGGTATCTTATGGTAATGTTAGCTACTACTTATATTGACAATACAGGTGTACCTACCGGCGAGCTGTATCATGAACAAGGTTCACCACTGGGCCTATTTGAGGCGAGTCATCCGGAATTCTTGGATCATGCTCATCCGCTTCAACAAATGACCCACAGAGACTTTTGCAACCGTCAACCCGTCTATTCCTCGGATTACAGTCTCCTTTATATGGGTCTATGCAAAATAGAGATTGGATCTCGTTCCATCTTAATGGCCTTATCGCACAAGTCAGCCAACGCAGGATCTTTGCGGCGGCCTCTCGCTGGCTTTTATGGCGTGCGGGGCTATCGAGCACCCGAAAAACGACACGTTCGTAACTGGCATATTGTTAAGCGTTATTTCTCGGGTAAGTCGTAGGCATACGCACGCTTCATCCAGCCCAGATGGGAAGTTGACTTCAAGTTCTTGGTCTAGTTCAGCAGCAGAGCCTTGGGCCATGAGATTGTCCAGAACAACCTTGGCATATAGAAACATGCCTAAGTAATGAGAGTTTAGTTTATTTTCAAGAATAACCAGTGAAAACAGATTCAGAATCAAACCTTTGGCTGTCGTCGTGACTTTTTGAACAATATCGCTTTCCTCCTTCTCGTTGAGTGCGAATCTCTCACTAATTTCCAACGCACGAGATCTTGAAAACGATTGGATATCGTCAAAATGATCGGTTGAGGCGTCTAGGCGGATGGAAGGATAGCCAGAGAGGGCACTATCAACCACGCCATCTCTCTGCCCCAAGGCCAACAAACGTAATTTCGAACCCTCTCTCTCACAATCAGGAATGACAGTAGTTAAGAACCAGTCTAAGATCTTTTTAGCCTCTTCGCCACTGCCATGGTGGTTGCATTCATCTAGGCCATCAAGAACAATTGCACACATGTTCTGGCTCTTAAGCAGTTCGATCACCCAATTCTTTAGTGTAGACAATTGTCGTGCCTCGGCGTTGCTCACTAAACAGCAGTTTCGATACAACTCCGGGGCCAAGGAACTGTCTTGTTGTATCAATTGGACTAATAAAACCCGCAGCATGTTGCTCATTGACTTTTTGGCATTATCGGATTGTTTGAAGTAGAAAAACAAACAGGCTGCGCCCGCCAGCGGCCTTAGATGGCTGATTATCCGCGATGCTAAGAGAGTTTTGCCTATTCATATAGTAAGAACACGAAAAACATAGTCTTAGTTCAGACAACATACCTGCTCCAGGCATGCCATGTATGAATAGTACACAATCTGGCAAGGCACTAGATCGTGTCCACGTTTGATAGGTCGCATTTTTGAAAACCCACTCTCCAGATTTACCATGACATGAATGTAAGGCCGAATATTGGTCTTCTTCAACATGGGGAGGATCTAGTTTGCTCATGATAGAGTTTATCTCCTGTAAGGGGAGCGCTGGTTGCTGAATTGTCTTCTCTCCCTTTGATGATTGCTGCATATCATAAATTTGACTTGAAAGCTTGATATAGATTTCTTCTATATGACTCTCCAACCTGTCGGCGCGGTTGGTAAACTGGCCTGACGACTTATTTAACAGCTCAGATGTCTGGTCACGACTTTTTTGGATTTCTAGTATCGCTGCGTTTAGTCTTTCGTCTAGGAGAAGCGCACGATGGCGTTTCAAGCTTTCGACTATAGGTTTGAACCTCGTCTTGAATGTCTTCCAAGTTGAGTCGAAGCATGTCTTCCATGCTGTAGGGCACAAACACAGTCAGTTTTGCATCCCGCGATACCGATTTGTGTCTTACCTGGCCGTGCAAATACATCAAGGGCATTACGATGGAATTCAAGAATGTCGCAGAAGTATTTTTCAAGAACTTCAAGTACTAATGGGGCATCCTCGAATAGTCGATCGTATTGTCGAAGGCTCGGGATTACTTCGCCGACTTCGACATATGTGTCCAATAGACATTCTAGAGTCTCGACCCGCGCACTAGCTAGCTTGAGACTTTAGTCAGTATGCGCATGGAGAATACACCGTCACAAAGGTATTCTACCAGAAGCGTGAGCTTGATTGGTCCCTATAAAGTGTTAATAACTAAAAAACTGGTTGATGCGGATTGTGATTAGCTAACCCAAATGAATGCCACTACTTCAGAGACATTGAGAAAGACCTGAACAAGTTGTTCGATATGGGCCATGGCTTCGAGGAACTTGGCGAGCCTGCCGAGGCTGCGCAACTTCTTCATCGAACCAAGTCGACTCTGGATGTCCTGAATCTCAGCATTAACCTTATCTAGCGAGGATGCTTCAAATTGTTTCTTTTGTTCTTCAGTGAGCCTGTCTCGGAACCCCTGAAGGGCTCGTTCGAATGCTTTGCCTGGCATTGTTGCTGTGTTCACGTCGTCGGTTAGTCTTGATAGTCCACATGTGAGAAGTGTCTTGCAATGTGTTCCAGGCCAAGTGACTCTTAAGACTACGTAGTAGATAGACATGGAGCTCGAAGTGGATCGCCCCGGGTAGGGTTGGCATTTGGGGGCGCATGGGCGCCCGCCAAGGGCATTGGGCCTACTTGGGCCGCTAGGCTTTTGGCTGGGCTTTTGGTCCGGGGGCCCGGCAAAACTGCCAACCCTAGGAAGTAGGTAGATTGGGGCTGTACTATGTACGAGACCAGTCTGCCGGTGAGGACTGCTGCGACCCAATGCAGACTATCTGTCCAGGTAAGAAGCTGCGTGTGGTCGGATAACGGAAATTCATAGCCACTGTCTCCATGTACGGCAGTGCCTACGTGGAAGTGGCCAATGAGATTCCGAGATACGGCATTGTTAGCCAGCCACGATGTGCACCGCCTCTACGGAAGCATAGAAGGGCTGATTTTATAGAATGCAGGTCGCAGGGCAGTGAGCCGCTGAAAAGCTAGAGCATTTATTTCACTGCTCGCCACTAATGAAGGAACCTCCCGATATTTTGACACAACGCACCACCTCCTAACCCGAACAACCCCGGCATGTCACTATTGACATGGGTTGAATACTATACAATTATCGCCCGGTAACTTTGCAATTCTATCTTCAAATGATGGATCACGAGGCGCTGCACAAGCGGATGCCTGACATAGCTGGGTTCAATGACACCGAGGTGTGTGTGAAACGCCCTCGCATCGCATATGAGGATGCCTTTTTAAGCCCAATCACACATGCGCCGTTTGCGTACGTCATCCTTTTCATATCGTTGAGTGGAGTTTGTGTCCCCTATCGTGAATGGCTGATAATCTTGGTGGTAGCGATGTCAATGATGATTGTAATGACTTCCCTAAACAGTCTTACATAGATGTTGGTTTCTCTCACGTCGATGGCATGTGTATTGATGCAGTAGCACAAAGCCCAAATCCCGAAATTATATGCTATGGTGCAGTACGTGTTAAGCCAATCACCCCAGTCATTTCTCAGTAACTAATGGCCTAAAGTTGTGCGATGCAAAAGTGAGACTAAACGCATCGTTCATTTCAAAAATTTCGGCTACTACTACGTGGAATCAATTTTGTGAGTTTGAATTGTTCCTGAAAGGCAGCTATTATTATTTAAAGGGCACGGGCGATGGTGACGATATTGGCATATTGGATCTCGTGTCAACCAATACCCTCAAGCTCCTACACGAATTGCCAGGAATGACACAAACAGTTATCCTAGCGTTGCACAAATTGACAAAGCTCGCCAAGAACAAGGTGCGGAAACCTACTATAGTTGATGCATCTATCAATCTTCTAGGTCCTAGGAACCTCTTCGAGAAAATGGGCGATGCTATTACAAATGCAAATGGACACCTCCAACACCCCTATTACCTCACCCCAGATGTTGAATACATCAACCCACACTACTTTTATCCTCACAATATCAGAACTGATTTGAGGCATTTAATTGGCCCCGTAGCAGAAGATTCAAAGGATATGAGACTCGCTCAAGGACTGGGAGAGATCTTCAATGATCTTCCTCCGTCACGGGACTCAGACCTCTCATGTATAGATTTACTTGAGGAGGCTCATGCAGAGGGACTAATAGTAACTCCTTTGAAAAAGTAGCGGGTTTTTCTTTCGACTGGACGTTTAAAAAGCTAACATAGATATAGGCATCAAGAGCAAGGCGTGAAATCTATCCTAGCAAGAGAGGACTATGGGCAAGCTATATCCGCGACCCAGCTCCTTGAAGGTGCGATAGGATATAAGTGAGCATATCGATCAGTGAATCTTATCAGATATAATGTAATTAATATATTGTCGCAGTGCATTTGCGAATCGCTCTGCCCCCTTGCTAGGCGGCATAGACGCTGATGTTATGGGCCTCGGTAAAACACTAACGATGCTCAGCGCTATGGTATGTTCGATGAAAACAGCAATAGAATTTACTACGTGCTACGACGAGGGTACCACGCATCCGATAGCAACGAGAGCGACGCTGGTTGTTGCTACGTCTTCCCGTACGCCTTCTTTCTCATGACTGCACGACACCAAACTAACGAGGTATAGAGGTTATTGAAGTTTGGAGATCCGAGATTGAAAGGTAAGGTCCCTAAGGTGTAACCAACCCCCCAGGGCCAAGTTAACAAGATACGAAAACACAAAGACATCTCAAGCCCGGGCTTTTGCGTCTTTGCGTTTTCCACGGAAGTGGACGCGCAAAGACGGCAGAGGATATCGTTGACAATGATATCGTATTGACTACTTACAATACGTTGGTATCGGATCGGAAATCTAGCAAATTACTTCAACGACTTACATGGTTTCGAGTGGTTTTAGATGAAGGTATGTGACTAAACCGGCCTTGTACTGATGAGATCGAGATGTAACATTAATACGAATGGAGAATAGCTCACTGGATTCGAAACAGTACATCTCAACAATTCAAAGCGGCTTGCAACCTTGAGGCCTCAAGAAGGTGGTGCTTAACAGGGACTCCGATACAGAATTCGTTAGATGATCTTCGATCGCTACTAGCATTTCTTCACTTTCACCCTTTCTCCGAACCGGCCTTCTTCCGGAAGCACATAATTGAGCCACTCAGCAAGGAGTCCCCTGACCAGTTCAGAAATCTGAGATTGCTTTTACGTCTCGTATGTTTCCGCCGCACAGCTGAGCTGCTGTCACTACCTCCATATGCGACAGAAGAAGTCACCATAACCTTGACCGATAGAGAAGCGCAGCTGTATGAAGACATGCTAGCTGCGTGTAAGAAGGAATTCGACGAGATTGCCAACATGAAGTCTTCTAAGAAGAAGTACTGTGTGCTATTTGCCACGATCATGAAACTGCGCCGCCTTTGCAACCACGGTACCTTTCAGCGGGGCAACCCCACTCTGGAGGTACGGAAGTCAAGTAGCCGGAACAAGAAATTGAATGAAAAGGAGCCACATTCTCTGGAGGAAATTTCTTGTGCATATTGCTATGGTGATAACGCCGACATTGGCGTCACCTCGGACACTCTTCAAGTGTGCCCCGGGTGCTCACGAGTTTTTGATTATGGGCCTAAGACGACAGTAGGATCAGTTTCGCCAACTCCATCCACCAACCCCAGGAGAGATGCTGTATCCCCAGGCCAGAGGTTCGACGAGCCACCTTTCTCAATGATTGGCGTAGACTCGCAACCGACTGAGGACATGGGCTTTTCTTCCAAACTCAATGCTGTTGTTGATAATATCCAAAGGTCACCTGCCACCTCAAAAAGGTCAGTTCCATATTCCATTGGCTTGTCAAACATTGAGATTCTTCGTGGATTTTAACAATGACGCAGTCTCGTGTTCACTTCATGGCGAGTGACCTTGGATATTCTACAACGCCTATTATCCTATCAGTGCATCCAGTGTCTACGAATCGATGGACAGACATCTTTTTCAGACCGACAATCGATTTTAACTCGGTTCTGCGAAGATCCCACCCAGAATGTGCTACTTCTTTCCATCGCAACTGGTGCGGTGGGGTATGTCTAAGAATCCTTTTTATCATGATAAAACGGCAGAGGCTCATTGAAATCACACAGGTTGACGTTGACAGTCGCCGATCGTGTCCATATCGTCGAACCTCAATGGAATCCAATGGTAGAAGAGCAAGCTATTGGTCGGGCTCTTAGAATTGGGCAAAATCGCTGCGTAACGATCTTCAAGTACATCACGAAAAGCACAGTGGAGCAGGCATGTTGAAACAACCCATAATCTCATCCCGAGAAACCATCCTCACTAACGTGTTGAAGAACATTATGTCACGCCAGAAAAGGAAGAATCACCTAGCGATGATCTCTCTAGATGGTCACAGTGATCATGCAGAGGAGAGACTTGAGGTCTGTCCTTGTAACTATTGTGTAGACTTCCGCCACTAACTTGAATATAGGATTTAATGTTCATCCTTCAGAGAAACGCGTCTTAAAGCATGATGCTCAGACAAGGGAGCTGGTCATTTACAAAATTGCCCAGGACGAAGTCTGTACTCTCTTGGTGACTGTGCCTTGAGGTTTTGTATCATTCTTCATCATTATCTGGTGCGGGTTTCGCTGGTGCCACAGCTTTACATATATCGTACAGACGGCCGTCATAAACTGTCGACAATGTTTGCTGTGGTGCATATATCTTCGGGCAGATGCTTGGAATGGGTTCTATAAACAGATAGCAAATTCTCGCGTGGCCCTCTCTTTGGCCTATTGCGGTCCATTTTATGCATGACGATTTAGCACATTACGTTTCAAAACAATCTTGAAGCACTCTAGCGAATACGGTAATTATGTGATCACGACTTGACGCAAAATACAAGTCAAACAAGGCCATTTTAACTCTGCCACTGAAAAGCTAGCAATCTGTACTATCTCGTGCATGAGAGGTCTCGTATACTCTGTCTTTGGGTTCGCTTGACAAGAAAAGCTCGGTTACGCCCTCAACTCGCAAAAGTTTCCACAGGGGCCGCAGAAGTCCTCCCCCTGAACTGCACCTCCGGGCCTTGCCGAATAGATATATAAGCGTCACTTAACTGAAATTGATTTTCGTCCGTACAACCCCAACCCAAGTCAGGGCGGCCACATCCCAGCGTGGACCCGGGTGCCCTTCTCATTTCAAAACGGTATAGTGTCCGGGCCACAATAATCATCATTTCCGCCATAGCCAGGTTCTTCCCGACGCAATTGAAAGGGCCCGAAGAAAAAGGGGAGAAATTGCGCCTCATCCGCGCGACTTCTTCCTTGGTTGTTCCACACGAGTCGTTTACAATCCAGCGTTCGGGTCGGAAAACCTCAGCGTCTCCGTATACCTCCTGGTTGCGCGAGTTTGCCCAAAAGGGCGTGCCGACAACCGTGCCCTCTGGGTAATATTCCCCCTTGATAAGAATCCCACCAGGAAGCACCTCCCGTGGTAGTTCACATACACCTGTGGGAGTAAGTCGCATTGCTTCGTCAATGCAGGCCTTCAGATATGTGCATCCTAACAGCTTCGGTCCATACACGATGTCGTTTACCTCGTCGAAATATGTCATAATTTCGTCCACTACTCTCCGACATCGTAACTGGTCACCGGTTAGGTAGAAAAATATACCGGATAGACTAACGGATGTAGTGTCGGACCCGGCGATAATGAGCAAGTTCGATTCGGCTCGCAGGTCGTCCTCGCCGTAGGCACGTTGGTTTGTATCAGGGTTTCGAGCCTCGCACAGAAAGTAAAATAAATCCTGGCGTCTCTCAGTCTCTGCCATGTTCGCCTGCTCCTTTTGTAAGGCTATCCGACGCGTAACACTGTCGTAGACGAATTTGTTATACTGCTTGATAGTCCAAGGAGAGATGAGATCAAAAAGTCTATTGAGGCCCCGAGGTTTCAGCCAATTGAGAATGCCGAGAAACGGAGAGCGGCAAAACTATTCAAGTTGTCAGTATCGCAAAGGATAAGACTGATAAGACAGCGAGGCCGCATAACGTGGACTTTGATGTCACCGAGCTTGGCGCAAATCGCCCTGAGAGCCAAAGATAACCCCCAAATGATGGAATTCAAAGCGCGCCACGGGAAACTGGGACTTACCGGGTAGTAGAACAGTAAGTAATCAGTGATGCATCGTGGAACTTCTTTTAGTGGATTCTCTCCTGGCTCTTTGACATTGAAGGACCTCCCAAAGCAAAGGTCCCCCATAATATCAAAGGTAAGTTCGTTTATTTTCTCTGTGATGTCTACTGGAGCAGACCAGTCATTGCCGGCGGTTCTTTCTAACATGAGTTGATTCCAGCGATCCACATGGTCAACGGTAAACCTGCATGCCGCGCTTAATGACTTTTCAGTAAAGCAAAGATTGAGTATCTTGCGCTTCCATGCATGTTGGGCGACATCAATAGTATCGAGGGTTGTTTTCTCATTCTTATTGTTCAAGGCCTGATAGAACTGGCTTCTTCGAACGTTGGACTTTATGCTATAGATGTCTGCATTCGCCTCTGGGTCGCAGAAAACCACGGTATTTGGCTCTGGGCGGACTCTATAGCCATATTTTTCAAATTGTTGGCAAAGCCAAATGTGCCTTTTTCCGGTGTATGCATGATACCATGATGGGATGCCGCTGGCTCGCGCCCAAAAAGGGCCCGGGACATGAGCTAGAGGATGAAAAAACAAATTATAAATTATTTTTGCAAAGAACTAAGGACAAACGCGATGTTAGTATCAATTAAGTAGCATTGCTCTGGATATTAAGTCATGTTACGAACCAGGACCGGGATGGTGACCAGGAAGACTGTAGGCCAGGAAATCGAGCTACTGCCCTGTAAATATGGGTGGAGCATCTCCAAATCGCCACGCAGAGGTAATACTGGGACTCGAGGCTAATGATGTTGATCTAGATAGAATGCCTTCATGGAGATCGAATATCAAAAATTGGCGAAATTAGGTAGACAACATCTTGAAATATCACGTTGGGAGAAGATGGAGGGATTGGGGCCGGGGTATTTCCGGGGGGGGGACAGGCAACAGATGGTATTGTAGCAGCTGAAAGCTGAAAGAATATCCAATAGCATTGACACTTGCGTGAGATTATCTCAAAAAACGGGTTAGCGCGCTGCGGTAGTTATTCCCCCTGCTGCCTGTAATGGGCACTAGGTAGACTTCGCCTTCAAACACTTTTCTTGCCCTGTGTACTATGTACATAGTATATGCATCCAACCCCCTGGTACAGCGCTCCAGGAGGCTTTGAAAACAAGTAACCCGGTACTATCGTCCGAATCCACGCTACCCCAGGCAACCTTGCCGCACCGGTCGGCAATACGTCGGCTTCCTACAACTTTTTCTGAACGACTGATTTACTATTGGGCATCTTGGGCAGTGGCTGCACTGTTAGTTCCAAGACCGCGCCCATCGGGAGCGACCAACTTGGGCAGATTATGTGTTGATAGTCGTGACGCCTTTGCAAGCAGCGTTAAGAGGATGACTAACTAACAAGGAATTGATGTTATCTGAAGCTGGCTACCAGGGAACTAATTTCTTGCATCATGTCAAATTAACGCTGTGGTCGGAGTTAGCCACCTTCGTGGATAGATGGGGCGGTTTGTGGGTTTAGTTCCGTAGAAGCTCTTAACACGTGACGGACGCAACCGCCAACTCGACATTGGACCGATACGACTTCCCAAATCCGATCACAATCGGCAGCATCTTAGAATATCCACCGCGTCTTTCAGCTACTGAAAGCTGGCTCATAAGCTAACTACCTAAGAACACGAAACGCCGCAACAGCACGATCCAACTGTCAACCCCTGAGCCGAATCTAGCTCGATCTAAGCAAGGCCGAGGAAGACATCGCCAATGGTTACATCCGTTCCGGTGCAGATGCTGTATATGGTCTTGGCATATCGCTTGGCTTTCGGACAGAGTTCTGGCGCAATTATCTTGTAGGCTTCGTGCAGACGCACGAGGCCTATAACGCTGCCTGTGTGAACATATCCCCATCTTCTGATCTCGAGCTTCTTGTTGCCGCTCTGAGGCGGGCATGCAACGATGTCGAACTGAAGAGCTTCAAGTCCCTTGACTATCGCCCTGGCCGCATCACACGGCCGATTGAGTGAGAGAAGCAGGTTACCTAGAACGAAGTATGTATCCGCAACTTCTGGACGCATGGCTCCTTCTCGCTTTGGATAGGTCGTGTCGGCTTGTTTAAGGAGTCTTGGGATCCTGAGAAGAAACATAGGGTCTGCACTTGGGTTGCCTACGGCATTGTCTAAAACTACTTTGAGATCGCCCAGTAGATTTTGCCGCTTTGAGAGCATCTTCTTCGTCGTTGATTTCAGATCAAGGCACCACGGGCAGTCGCAAACAAATCCCCATACGCTCATCGCCTTCTGGGTTTCCTCGTAGCTTTCATTCGGGAGGAGGCTCCGATACGGGAAGCGAAGCTGTGTGCCGGCCGCGAGGTCCTGGCATGCGCGCACGATCATCATGTTTCCAATGAAGGTCCTTTCGCAGTTCCCCATGCAAGAGTGGTTAATACGGGACGCTAATAGCCATAGTCCGCAGGTAGTGTGTTCTACCTCGTTCAAGTCCTCGGCGCTGAATGCACATTCACCGAGAGTGGTGCGAGGAGCGCCGAAACCGTTGAGACTAATTACTCTATCCACAAAGAATCTAATCAACGTTAACGAGTCCGTCCTTTGCGCTGGTGTGGCGTAACTTACGTGTCGACTATTTGCTGCCCCTCCGTCTCGGAGGCTGTCACGGGCGTATAATCTCCATGGTGGAGAGCTTTAAAGCCTTCTGAAGCTTGCGGAGAGTGGTATAACTTCTGGACGATGTCCGTTATGAGGTGCGCCTGTCCGCCTATCTGGGTCCTCTTCGTTTCTATTTGTAAAAGAATGCGCATGTTTCTGCGTCCGATAGGATCGTCTTTGTCAGCATAACAGTATGCGAACGCCTTCTCGCAAAAGAGAAGATCCCCAGCTTTAACAGGCTTAGTAGTGAACAGCCCATTACCACGTCCAGGAGCTTCGCGCACCGCGACCGGCCCTTGGTAGGTTGCGCAATCGATGATGGGAGGAGTCGCCTTGGCTTGCTCATACATGGAGGCGAAATCGTATTCGCCTGTTTCTGCTTCCCGGATTCGTTTCTCGGCTCTTCTGAGCTCTGTTGGAGCATCCGCGTTCTTTGGATATGATTCTGACAGCACGCGCCACTTTCCAAAGCTTTCTGCGAATTTCCCAAGTTCGTACAAAGCTCTGGCTTCTCGGAAGAGCGCCTTTTCAGCCAGTCTCCCACCGTTGGTAACAGCTAAGGCATCTACCAGAGCCTCCTCAGGGCGCTGTAGTTGGAGGTGCACCAGGGAACGATTAAGACAAGCAAGCTGTTCTTCTTCGGGTGTCTTAGCGGCGCGCACTGCATGAGAGTACCTTGGGGGAGAAAAATCAGCAAACGTCAGTCTTACAATTTATATAAAGCCATTCAGAGCCTCAAACTGCAGATACAGCTCTATGGGAACTTACAGGTTTTCTGCTTTCGCCCACTGTTTATTCTTCACGGCAACGTTGCCTTGTTCACGTATAATTGTCGATATCTCGGCCTTGAAGGACTGGTCTTTCCACTTGGAGGGAATGCGTGGGTCTGTGTTTTGCAGGAAAACAACGTCGCTGACGTGATCAACTCTGATGCTATCTGCAACACTCGGAGTCAGTTATTGCCATTCTTCGCGTGATTCGTGGGGGATCCAGAAGCTTCTAGGCACTCTCTTGTCCCAACAAGGACATCGCGTACTCTGGAAGTTGCCAAATAAAGAATAGAAGATGATGGTTCCGAGAATTACGCACATGCTGCGTCTGACGCAGCCTTGAAGAATGGTTCCTTGACGATTAATATCATGCCGGGGCGTAGGATGTCTTCCAGGTCGGTTGCTGTTGGCTTCTGCTGATGGTACAACTGAAGCAACACCGCGGTACCTTCTTCGTCTTCAACAATGGCCATAATAGCAGTCATGGTGTCTTGTGGAGTCATAACACGAAGTGTAACTTTCTTTCCTCGGTGATGTTTCTGAAGTTCCATCTGCGATATATTCATAGAAACAAGATCGCCAATCCGACGGGCACTGGGAACATATGCAATTGGAACTTGCGATGAATGAATCAAGTAACTGTCCCTCTTGGCCTGGGCCAATTGACTGTAGAAACGGTGCCTCATAAATTGATCAACGACCATCTGTGGACGCGGGTGGTCTTTTGGGGTATGCCCTCGTCGGAGATTCGCTTGCTTAGCACTTGCGATGCATTGCTGGAGCATAGAGTTGATCTGGTCGGGTCCTGGTATATCCATATTGTTTTCCAGCGTGGAAGGATCGGAGAGTTTGTATATGTGATGAGGATGTCTAAATGGAGTCTTGGGAGTAATTAAGGTTCAAATGGCAGGTTGGCAAGAGTGAGAGATTGGATTGCCTGGAAAAGTTGGGCTGATTGGGCGTCGCTACGGAATTTTTTGTGGTTGTTATAACGACGGTTATCAAGAAGAGGTGGTCCAAGGTACCTAGGTAGCTAGCGATTTGAACGACTGGATAGGTAGACTGATGAAGGTACGTACCCGCCGTGCAGTGCTTGCTTGATACTCCGGTTAACGATCTTGTTTTGTAGTGCAACGTTTATACCAAATATGCATGCACCAGGGAGTGATGTGATTTTCCCAAGGTTGATTTATACGCGTGCCCATATATGCGCCGTCAACACATGGGAAGCAAATGGATGCGGCAGATGGAAATGGGACCCGGATCAAACAATTCTGGAAGTGTCTGTCCCTGTTTATGTTGCATGTAGCTAATGTGGCCTGTTTATTTCTATATTGCTCGTTCCGACTAGCCTTTGGTAGACTTCATCTCTTCGTCGAACAGTTGAGCTAAAATACCCTCCATATAGCTGGAAATTAGACAATAGACCCACTTCACGATACCTAGAACACGGAATTATGATATAAAGATTTGGGCTAGGTAATGCTCTCCATGGCGTTCTATATGCAAGGACGCTCGTCACGTTCTCTTATTGAGGGTTATCTTTACACTTATTGTTGCGCTTCGACACTGATATTGACAGACTGAGCAAATGGTAAAGTCAGTTGCCGACATCGAATGTGATGATATGTACTATCTTAAATTGCGGCTAAGGTACAGGTAGGTACTTTTCCGGGCCCCGTACGAAGACACGAGAATAAGACTACCTCCTCTGCCGCTCGGTGCATTCCTACCTGCCCGGCTAGCTACCAGACTAAATAAAGTGCCTACCTACCTCTTAGGATTAGGTCCGAGGGACCCGGGAAACCAGCTCTTCCAATCATACGCACCCCACTCATCCCCCAAGGTACACGTACAGTATCCCATCGAAGTGGGAAAGCCTCTCTAAGTGTCTATCTTTAGTTCCACAGAGTCGCAATGCATCTCTTGGCAGAGATGGCAGCTGGCAGTGGCTATAAGCCACTGTTCGATTTATCAACAAGCTTACAGGATCTTTCTACTATGGTTTTACATAGTGCCGATCAACGAGCGAGTGAAACTGCGTATAACATCCTGCAACTCTTTCATCGACCTCTCGACATTGGTATTTCTAGATCGTCCCTATTTCCAATCCGCCAAAGTGATGATTATTTCGAAGCTCAGCGCCTACCGCGCATCCTTCCCCAGCTTCCCAGCAAGCCACGTCCCGGCCTCCCGCTCCGTGCGCTCGGCCTCGGCATACGCCCCGCGCTCCAGCACTAGCGCTGCAAAGAAAGTCATGATGAGATGAGGTGGTGATGAAATAATCGAACTCTTGAGTGGAATTGAACGAGATGGGTAATCACAATAGCTAGCTCATCCCACGGCATGAATGCTGTTCTATCTAGGTGACGCACATACACCCCTACGAACGAAGTAGTTTAACAAAAGCTTTGCCATACTCACAGATGATTGGTCCCACAACCGAGTACAACTTACACAGTCTGATCCCAGTGCCTAGAAATGATGCCTGAGCCAAGTCGCCACTAATCAGGTAGGTATTCAATTTGTCCACGTCTCGAGCTATTCGGAAGTTGTCGATAGCTTGGCATCAGGCGCATGTGTGGTTCATCCTCCAGCTCCCGCGTCATCCTCCGATACATCATCTCCATCTGGTACTCGGCTGCTTTAAGTTCCAAAGCTTGTTGGCTTTCGATCATCTGCTGCGCACTAGCGATCGTCCCCAGCTCCAGAGCCTGTCTCTTCCTCACTTCATGTTGCTCCTCGAGCGCCTGTTCCTCATGGCGCCGGATCGTCTTCATGCGGGAGACTTCAAGGTCTAGCTGCTGCTGTTTGGACTTTCGATGCTCCTCGCGAGCAACTTCAGCCTCTCGTCGGGCCAGTTCGATTTCCTGCTGGGCTTCTAGCTCTTTGTCCTGCATTACCTGTTTATGCAAGTCGGCCTGTAGTTTGGCCTCAAGTTCAGCGAGCTCCCGCTTTTGCTGTATCTCTCGTTGTCTCTTTCTTTCAGAGCGCTCTTCTTCTTTGATTGCCGCGCTCAATGCCGCTGGTAGCCCGACTGCACCGGCTGGCTGGTTCATGCCGTCGGCGAAGTAACGGTCGCGAAACTTCTGTGCCTTCAGGCATTGGATCAGCTCGGCCTTTTCAGCTGCCGGCTTGTTGCCACAGCAAAGCTCCACATACTTCGTTGGCGAGTAGCGAA
Organism: Xylaria acuta; assembly: GCA_022495125.1. Taxonomy (NCBI): domain Eukaryota; kingdom Fungi; phylum Ascomycota; class Sordariomycetes; order Xylariales; family Xylariaceae; genus Xylaria; species Xylaria acuta. Next base: position 10,554 of record MU383149.1, on the reverse strand, counting down.
GACCCTTCTCGTCGATGAACAGAAACGACTCGTTAATATCGACTGACTTGTAAGGTTTGTAGATGGTGAGCAATGCTCTTGTTAAATTGGTAGCCTCATGCTGGTTGTCTAGCGCGATATGAAGGACTGTCTTGCTGTTATTATCGAAACGCGATGTGATATTGTCATGGGGCACGGCCTTCTTGATCATCTTCATCGTCTTGTGTAGTCTCTCAACCCAGTCTGTTCCTGTTGATTCCCCACACAGACACAGCATAGCCAAGGGAGTTGCGCCATCCAAAATCAAAGACGGAAAATCGGCCTCGTGGCCTGCCTGAAGCAAGAGGGAGACCCCCTCAACGAAACATTTTGCAGTAGCTATATGAAGACTGCTATCGTCTAACCTAGCACCTGCCTGCACAAGCACGTCCATGGTATCTAGGTTTTGACGAAACGTTGCATGGGACAGCGGCGTAAGTTGACTGGCATCAGGTGAGTCTATGTTAACTTTGCGCTGAATCAATTGCCGCATGACAGCGGCTCTTCCCACAATTGCTGCAGCATGCGCGACAGTCTGCTCGTTTTCGAGGCCTGAGAGAAACCCGTCGGCTGGGCTTAGTGTTAGTAGACCGATGCGACAAGGGTGAATATCGTCAAACATACCACCGTGTTCCAGAAGTTTGAGTATTATCCGGTCAGATACTTTACGCTCTCTAGTGGCCCAGAATAATAGACTGGTTTTCTTCCCTTTAGAAATCTCCACTTGATAGCGAGCGTCGCATCCTTGTGCGAGAAGAAGGTTGACCAGTTTGTCCCCGGCAGGATGCTTTCTAATAGCCCTAACGAGGGCCTGGCTCTCAATTCGACCCTTCTTCGTCGACTGTTCGCAGCATAGCTGAAGCCAACGAACAGTTTCGGCCGCCATATCAAGCCTATCAATCAATGAAGAGGTAACGACCCCGATATCGAATGGCGCGGCGGCTAAGGCACGGAATACTGATTCGTTTTTTTCCAAAGCTGCAATAGAGAAACATTCGCCATCGAAGCAGTGTGGTGTGGACTTGTAGCGTAGCAGAAGATCAATCAGCCTCTGATCAAGCTGCGCTGGGACGTTGAACTGCCTCCTCAAAGCCCAGTCTCTGCGTGCTTGGTCAATGCCTTTCTCGAGAAGTGCTGATGACATGGCATATTTCTTGTTTCGATGAATGTCAGAATCGATCAAGAGATTGAATGCGGGCGACAAATGTTTGGTGTCAATATCGTATTGTAGGAGACTGCTTAATGTCGACACTGCGCCTGCTCGCACTATAATGCAAATCGCTTCGCCATTTTTAAACTCAAGAGAAGCGCCAGACGAAAGAAGGAGTCCGGGGACCAAAAAGCTCTCAGGACTCCGTTCCAACGACTCTATCAAAGCTTGTTCAAGTGCTTGAGATGAACCCGGCCTGTAGCCAGCTTTGAGAAGCTCCTGGAATAGATTATATCTGATCTCGTCAGTGCATTTAACGCGTCGAGCACATTTAAAAGGGGCGACTAGATTTGAGACGTCAAGCCTTTGGCGGACCAGTTCCTTGAGCACTGGGATGCTGAGCCTTTTGATGGCAAAACAGATGGCCTGGCCTTTGTCATGGTTAGCTGATGCATTGTAGCGAAGAAGAAGTTTCACGAGCTTCGTGTCGTCTTGTTGTAAGGTTAGCTGCTTCGTAACTATAATAAGAGCCTCATTCTGCCCGATATCGGCGGCATTGCATTTGAGGATCATAGACATGATCTCATATTTCGTCTTTTGGGGGCCTTCACGGGCAGATGCTGCCAGAGCTTTGGCTAGCGAAGCCTGATTAGGGCTCCCTCGCAAGAGAACCCTAGTCATGTCCACATCTCCTAATTTGCAAGATAGGTTTAACACTGCTCCATCGTTGAAGTCTATGCTTGCACCACACAGGACCAATAGGGCAGCGACTTCTACTCGGGCGCTGTGATGCTCAAGACCCTTATGAGCCAGCATTGGGCTTAGGATCTCCGGATACCGTCGACCGTATTCCAGTAGGATTAATGTTTTGGAAGTGTTGTAAGATGGTCCGTAAAGAAGCATGAGTATCTCCTCTCGCAAAGTATCTCTGGGGACCTTGAAGCCACTCTTTTTATCACAAAATAGTTTGAGAGCCCCAAGGTCTTCCATCTGTGCGGCGCTGTGAATGGCCGATGCAATAATTTCAGGGGCGAGGCCGTTGCGTGACAGAGTTTTAATGATCCGGAGATTGGGATCGACCGGGATAGCTTCGAGTAGCGTCTTTTCTACCAAAGCACCCTTTGCCCCTTTCTTCATCAAGATTTCTATCATTTCGACAACTTCATCATAATTGCTGGATGTAAGAGCAGCTAATGCCAAGGGAATTCCATTACTCAAGGTGACCTCGAGTCGCGCTTTGTTGGAGAGCTCTCTGACAAGACCAACCTGGGAGCGAGCGACTGCGATTGCCATGCAATTTCCGTTCGCATCTTCGTAGTCGGGCGACGCGCCATGATCAAGCAACAAACTGATCAGCTGTCCGTCTTCACGAGGCCCCACATCAGAGACAGAATTTTGAAGGGCCATGTCCAGCTCCACCCCCCTTGCTCCTTTTCGTACTAATGCAGTCACAGCATAGCGTCGCTCTTGGTTGTCAACGATAGCCATGGCTGTTGGTAGAGCTTTTGATAGAATACTAGGTGTGCTAACTTCACTATCCAGGAGCATGTCGAGCATGTCAAGCCGATTGTTCTCAATGGCAGCTCGTACGGCAGCAGCGTCGCCAAAGTCGATGGATGCTTTGTTTTTGAGTAAAGTTCCGGCTAGAAGGAGGTGGTTGTTACGCACGGCTCGAACAAGTAGTTTATCTAGTGGCTTGCCAGTTGCTCCTCTATTCAATAGAAGACTCACGAGGGAGACCTGACAATCTTCGCCCATAGAGTCGGGGATTTTGTCTACTGCTTGGGATGCGCGATCTGGAGGAATAGTCGCCGAGAGAAGGAGAGCCAGAATGTCAACCTTGGACTGTTTTACTGCACAATCGACGGAATTGGAATGGGATTCGTGCGGTGAGACCCCAAACCGTATAAGGAGCTTGATGAGATCGGCTCGGTTCTCTATAACACTCTTGAGGAGTTCAGCCCTCAGGCTCTTGACGTTTGCCTTGACACCTGCGACTAGGAGAAATTCGAGAATAATTCGTCTCAGCGACGCATCCTTGATCATGACAGCGCTAGAGACCACGGCTTGACCGGAGTCTTGCGCGAATGGCGCTGTCCAAGAGTGGCCGATAGCCCGAGAGATTCTCAATATACTCAGTAGATTTTCTGCCTCGATCGCAAGTGACAGCAGGCCGTACGCTTCAGACGAAGAGATTTCCCAATTACTCAAGAGAATATCCAAAACATCGCTGTCGTCTTGTTGATCTGCGGGTGATCTAGCCTTAGATTCCATCGCCTGAATGGTAATGGCATGGTTCGGCCTTTTGAGAGCCGTCACCCACAACATCAGATATTCAAGATCTGGGGGTTGAGAATTCACAGCTGGAATGATGCTGGCAGAGTTTGAGAAAGAAGCACCAAAGCGAAGTAATTCCTTTGCTTCGGCATATTTCCCATTCGCCAGAGCTAGGTCCAGCGCATCGTCCAAATCGTTCTGGGCCATATGATGATGGCAAAGTAAGGTGATCATAGGCAATACCCCTCTTTGTACAGCGAGCTTCAACCACTGGCATCGACTTGTGATTTTTGGGGGCGTGTTGCCTTCCGCCAACGCTGCTTCAAGATTCCTATCTTGAGAGTGAAGCCAGAGACTTTCAGTCGTCTCACCTGACAACTCTATGAAGGCCAGGACGTCCTCAATCCGCCATTCGTCTTGATGCAAGAACGAGTCGATAGCTTTGCCGATTTCGAACTTTGAAAATTCCCAGTTCTCACTGTTTGCCAAATGTTCTGTTTTGCCCTTCGACATGATGTCACGAATGAATCTTCTCTTCTGCCTAGTGGGGTCCCTCCATGTTGGATCGGCCCTCCTCTGAGCGACTAGTTGTTGCCGTACACTCGTATGATTCAACGTGTCGGCTTCCAACGCAATTGAAGTAGGCCGCCGGAGCAGTGGTAGTTTGAACGTAACTGGCACCTGGAGGCCAAGTAAACATTCCAACTCTGGAAACGACATGGTTTGTCGTATGGACACGGCCCTCAGCTAGTTAATTGGCAATTGGCCCAAATTTGAAAACGGTCTCTGTATTTGTTTACAAATGGCTTTCAGATCCAAATCGTAAGGGTCCATCCTCAGCCTCTCCAGAACATCGTCTTAGGGGTCAGGCTTACTAGCAGACGGTAGCCCACACGCCTGCGTCCTGCTATTAATATCTATGCCTTTATTGGCCTACACGTATCGCCCCCAAAAGGTGCACTTTGAGTCCAAGAATGAGAGGTTGTTCTGGGTATCTTTTTTTCCTTGTCGATGTGAAAGCACGAACAGCTCTACACCCCGAAAGTGCAAAATTACTAACCAGTGGCGTGCATGCCAATGCCAGCCACCCCTCACAAAATTGAAGCGTGCTAACCGCCGACTACCTAGCTTCTTGCTTGGCTCATTACTGCATGCGATGCGATCCTTCAATGGCAACGTATCAGATACGAGGTATGAAGTTAGGGACGGACGTGGGCTGCCCATGGGCGGTATGGACGGTTGGGTCGTTAGTGAAATAGTAGGTAACAAACAAAAAGTTTATTATTTATGTACTAATTAATGTATTAATCGATATTTTAAGCTATTACGAATATGAATATACTATTAAATAGTCGACAAATGGAATCTTTTAGCGTTCTTAGCAGGCTTTAAAAGCGTAGTGTAAGCCTTTAGCAGCAGCCCATGGGTGTATAGGCCGTTGGGTACATAGCAAAAAAGCCTCAGCAAAGCCTTGGCAGCCCATAGGCGCCCATAGGTAATAGGTAGTTGGGCAGTACCCGTAAACGTCCAACCCTGGTCCGAAGCGCTTGGCTCCCCTGCTTCTTTTTCTCCCATGCTCTTGTTTCAGGACGGGCTCGTTCCGCATTTGCGGCGGTCACGAAGGCCCCTGCCTCTCTCAATATGGATGAGGAAAAGCAAGACGAGTCAAGGTATGAGAAATGTCGGTGGGCCTAGGCTGGTGGCGTGTAAGGCTGGGGCGAGTGCGGGAATGATGCAGGGAGGGCGGCTGGGGAATCAGGCTCCATTACGGAGCTACTACCGTGCGTCCGAACCTGAGAATCATCACGCCATCTTGGAGCAATATGCAAGCCCGGGTCAGCCACAATCCAATGAGACCTCGGTCAACGCTCCAGCATTTAGCTCGCGGTTTTGCCTCTTTTAGCTACTTACATATCGACGCACTATAGTCTCTCGGATCAATGCGATCTGTACATTGTCACTAATCCCTTTCCGACTACCCTGGGCCTTTCGGGACACTCTTCGCGTTCTTGATGACCAATGTCGATCGTCACCTCAAAGCATCATGAGCGCTCCGCCCCCACAAGCTCGAGTTCGCTAGGAGATGAGCACCCATGAACGGCTGGTTTAGTAACCGGCCATTTTGCACTCTTTTCAGCTTCGTTGCAGTTAGTACGGGAAGTGGATGGCCTTGTGGGGTTCCCCCGAGGTCTGAACCACATATGATATAGAGTGCAAATCTGAGTAAGGCACGCCGGGAGATTTGCATGCTCTCATCGTAGCCCAACTACAGTACACATGCCATGGAAAATCACTACACAGGCCACGGTATGTACTGTCATTTCGAATCGAAGTGTTAGGATCCACCCACTTTTACATAAATACAGACTATTTTTGGGGGGAATTTACCGACACTTATATTTTTTCCGGCGTACTATATTTTAACTAGCCTTTGAATTAGTTGAAAATTATGTTCTTAAAGCATTTTTAGCTTATAATAACGGTTTATATTCGTTTTTTTTTTGCGTAAAAACATATTTTTAGCTTTTAAAGCCTTTAAAAAACTTAATTTTAAACCTTTTATAGTTTATAGGTTTTAAAGCCTTTAATAACTATATTATTAAAGCTTTTTTTAAAAAAAAATAAATAGTTTTTAAATTTAAGCTAATTAAATTTAAATGTTTTAATTAAATGTTTTATATAGTTTAAGCTTTATTATATGTTTTATTGTTTTATTTAAATGTTAAATCTTTTTAACGTATATAAGTTTAAGTATTTTTATTTTATACTTTTTATAGTAAATAACCTAGTATATTATAATTTAAGATATTTTCTTTTAGTTTAACAAGTGATTATTTAAGCGAAACATATTTAAATTTATTAAACTAATTTTTAACTTTATTTAGCTTTTTATATTTTTATTTAATTTAAAAACTTGTTTGCTTTTATTTAATATAATAATTTATATATTATTTTAATAGTTTTTTTATTATAACGTATTATATAAACATTTATAAAACTTTTTTATACTTATATACATTTAACTTTTAAAAATGAAAAATTAATTAATTAATAATAATCCTTTTTTTAAACCAAAATTTTAGCCCGTTATTATAGCGATAAAAAACACCTAAAAATATTTTTTAAATATATAACAACAATAATACGCGCGGGCAAAGAGTGCATGCATATATAGCTATAAGTGTTAGATTTAAGGCTATCGCTACTAGGAAAATGGAGCTTTTTGCGTACCCTTAGTAAAAAATATTATAGATAACTATTTAAGATTATAGTAAAACTATTAAATATATACCTATTTTATATAAAGGATTAATATAAATTTAATACTATAATATATATACGTTTAAAAGCGCTTATTATAGCCGTTAGCAAGCTTTATACCTAAGCGTAAAATTTAATAATTAAAAGTTTTATTATTTTTATACTTTATATACGCGATTATTTTAGCTTAGTTTTATAAGCTCGCTATAGCGTACATATTAAAATTATTTAAAAACTTTTTTATTTAAAAATAAAACTTTATATTAGCTATATATAACTGCGATTTTTAGGACTATATAACTTATAAAAAAAAGCAAGCTTTTTAGTTTATAAAGCTAAAATTGCTTGCTATTGCTAACTATTCTATAAACGCGGGCGTAAATTATAATATAGCTACTTATAATAATTTTATAGCTATTAAATAAAGCTTATTTGTTATTGCTAACAAGCTTTATAATTAAACTTTATAATAATATAATATATATTATATAAAAGTAGTAAAGCTTACTAAATAAATATATATAAGCGTTTATTTTAATTATTAAAAAACTTATATAAAAGCTTTTAATATAATCGATTAATAGTATAATAATTTATAAAAGCTTAGTAGTAATAGCTAACTAATATTTAAGCTTAAATATAAATATAATTATAAAAAGCTTATATATAAAATAAAAAGTTCGTATATTTAAAACTTAAAAAATAAATAAATAAATAGCTAAATAAAGTTATAAAAGTTTACTATAAAAATAATAAAATAAAAATAATTAAGTTTATTATTAACTTAAAATAAACTTTATAAAATATTTATTTAAAATAAGCTATAGTTTTTAAAAACTAATATAGTACTAAAATATAAAATAATATTTTATAGTATTAAAATATAGCTATTAGCTTACGTAAAAAAGCTTTTATATTAAGCTTTATATATACGGCTAGCAAGCTTATATTTAATATTTTTAATATATTTAAAATAAAAGTTTAAAAAAATAACGATTTTGTTAGCTATATAAAAAATAATTATTTATATAAACTTGCTAAAAAAAAGCGAAAATTTATTGTATATTTTTATTAAGCGCGCATAAATAAATACTAACTTTATATTAAAAATTTATAATTTTTATTATAGCGAACATTTAATAATAAAATATTAGTATATATTACTAAAGCTTTGTTTTAATTATTAAATATTTAACTTTATATATAAAAAAATTATATATATATAAATAGCTAACAAAAAAAGTTTAAGCTATAATATTAAAAAAATACGTAGCTAATTTAATAACTTTTAACTAAAAAAAATAGCTTTAAAAAAGTAGCCCGGTTAAAAAGTAAGCTTTTTATTAAATATTTAATAAAATATATACAAGCTTATAAAAAAAAAAAATTTTAAACGTATTATATATATTTTAAACGTTTATATATATTATAACAACTTATTATAAATAAATAAAATACTATTAAAAGCTTTGTTAGTAAAAAAAAAATTATTTTTAAATAATTAATTATTATTTACGAGCTTACTAATAAATATTATACGCGCGTATATAACTTATTATAAATAAAAAACTATTATTAAAAGCTTTGCTAATAAAAAAAATAAGTTTTTCGAGCGCGCTATACGCTGCTTATAAGCTTAATTATTTAAACGTTATAAACTTAAAAATAAAAAAAACTTTATAGTAGTTAAAACAAACAAAACGTAAAAAATATTTATATAAAGCTTACTAGTATAAAAAAAACAACTAAAATAGCTATTTTTAAAAAAAAATATTAAATTTAAAGTTATTACTACAAAAAAATAAAGCTTTTTATATACTTTTAATAAAAAATATTATATATAACTAATTAAAATTATATTAAAACTATTAAATATATACTTATTTTATATAAAAAATTAATATAAATTTAATGCTATAATATATACACGTTTAAAAGCGCCTATTATAACCGTTAGCAAGCTTTACACCTAAGCGTAAAATTTAATAATAAGTAGCTATGCTTAGCTTATATATATAGCTAAGCTATACATATACATGCACATATATTATTATTAAATACATAGAGCTATAAACTTAAAAAGCTTCCTTTCTTTATTTTTTTTATATATATAGTTTTTACTTATACTTATAAACATTTATATTAAACAATTATAATGTTTTTTATATAATGTTTTTTATTGTTATATATATAAAATAATATAAAAAATAAAACTTTTTATAACTTATAAATTAATAAACTTTAAACAATAAACCATTATATAATGTTATTACATTTTAACAACAAAGGTGTCCTTTATAAAAGGACTTATATTATTTAAAGTAGCTTTACTTTATAGATTAAATAAAGAAGTTAAAGCTTTAATAAAGCTTTTACTTAAAGTAAAAAACTTACTAAGTCTTTTTTTCCTTTTTTATTATAATATATAAACTTAAAACTTTATTATTTTTAATAGTTTTTATTAAATGTTTAATTAACTTAGTTTTATAGTTATTTTTGTTTTAGTTAAATAGTTTTAAAAATATAGCCTTTTTTTTTTACGCGTATATAATAAAATTATAGTTAATATAAATAATGCTTAAAACTTTATATATAAATAACTTATTTTTAAACGCGCTTTAATAAAAAAATAAATTATTAAAAGTAGTTCTAGCTTAAATAACTAATAAAAATTAAACAAAAATATATAAAAAAAATATTTAAATTTTTAATAAAATTAACTTTATCATAATAAATATAACATAAATAAAAAGTATATATATTTAATTTACTTAGTATTAAAAACTAATATTTTACTTAAAAAAAAGAAAAAAAAGGGTATAAAATATAAGTAGGCGTAGCTAAATATATATACATTTATATATAGGCAAAAGTATTTACTACAACTTTAATGAATATAATTATGCTAGTAAATAAAGCTATAGCTATAGCTACTAGCATTACTTATACACCTAGCTATACATTTAGCTATATATAAACCGTTGTAAGTTTATAACATTTATAATAATTATAATAATTATTAACTAATAAACATAAATATAAGTTATATAATAAAATAATTATAAATAATAAACGATAATTTAAAATATTAGTTTATATAAATATATAATTTTAGTTTATATTTAATAAATATAATATTGGTTAAAAACTTAAAGAAAAAAAAGGGTAAAAAAAACAAAACAAATATTATTACTTAAGCTAATTATATAAGCTATTTAAAAGTTAGCTATTATTAGCTAGCTACTTTATAAAACGAGGTATTATTAACAACAGCTTTATTAAATATATAACTTTTTAAAGATTTTTATTTAAATATTAAAGTATAAAAAAGTCTTCATTAAATTTAACAGCTAATATATAATAATTTAATACATGTTATTTATATTACTAGTTATTTTTAACTAATAAAAAGCTTTTTAACTAAAGTATGTTTTAATATAAGGTTTTATTAACTAGCTTTTTTACTATAAATTTTTTACTATAAGCTTTTTTATAAAAAGCGATTTTTTATTTTATTATTTAAACTATTTTCTTTATATAATACACTTTATTAAATTTAAAGCTAAATTATAAACATAAAAAAAATAAAAGTATTTTATATAATGTTATAATTAATGTCCTTTATAAAGGTAAAGCTTTTAGTTAAAGTTTTATTTATATATTAATTATAAAATAAAGAAAAAAAGAAATATTATAAGTATAAAATATATATAAATAATTTTATATATATATAAATAGTTAATTATATAATTAAAGGTAAGTTTATTAATATATAAGTTTATTTTATAAGTGTTATATAACAGCTAAGTATAACTTATAAACTTTAATAATTTATTAAATAATTATTA